>VUQR01020437.1:28437-133340 GCA_015108515.1 Hemichromis elongatus
CTTAGATTGCACTTCTGTTTAGGGTAACTAATCAATTGCAGTAATTTCTACTACAAGATCATACTTGTTTTTAATGCAGTGCCATCTGAGGGCGTCAAACCCAGCTTTCACCTCTGCACCCTACAGAGATTTCTCTGAATTATGGTCAATAGATGATGAAATCCTCCTGAAACCTCTAAAACCATACTTCTTCACAGAATGGGGAAGCTCAGTTTACACCCTAACATGCTGCTGACCTGTTCCCAGTTAGCCTCATTAGTTGTTATCTTGATACATGCTCAATTAAAAAAAAGTGAGATAATCCCAGCAAGTTAACTATGTTCATCCAGATTTCCAAGCAGCTTCTTCTTCTGACTGCAGCAGTTGCTTGGATGAGCGATGGAACATTTCTGCCCTTGAAAACGCTGTATCCGAGCTGTTCCTGATATTTCCTCATGAGGTTTCGCGCCTTTTTCATTGTTCCTGTGTCACAGCTGTTTTAAATATGATGCTGTGATCACATGTTTTATAAAACCTCATCTAAATTCTCTCTTTCACCATTTAATTTGCTGTGTTTGCAGGTTCCTCTGTTAAATGTAGGCTTTAAGTAATTTTCAATGTTCGTTTGAAAACAAGATCAGAGTTTATACAACAGATTACATAACAGTTTGATGCTTTTATAGGTTTGTTTTTTCTGGAATCACCCATGCTCCTCATGATGAGATAATATGTAGTCTGAAGCATTTATCTTTTCTTGTTAACTGCCAGTCCTTTGTGTGCTTCACTCTCAACCGGCTGCCTCTTCAGCCAATTTCCACTTGTGACAAAATGCCAAGTCATCGCTTGTGTTTGCTGCTTGTGCTCAGTGAGGCTGCACGGCTCCAGTTTCTTGCTTCAGATCTACTCGACTCAGAGTAAAGCCTGGAGATCTGTTTGTTCTCATGGCTGGACCGAGGAGAAGGGCAGAGCGAGCTGCCAGAGCATCGGATACAGCAGGTAAGATGCTCATCTCGTTCAGCCTGAGATGAAACGATTTCCGAACGATGCAGAATTCTTTTTACAATTTGTGCTTTAACAGGGGCACGTATTTTAAATCAGGCCAGCAAAGGGCTGACTCTAATGATGGATTCTTACTGGTGAAGTCTAAGTTCATCCCTCAGGCATCCATACTGCAACAACTTGCCTCACAGTGAGTGAGCTGGTAATGATAAACCTGAGTCAAAATGAAAATAATGATATAATATTAACCTGATTTTATTCCAAATGTCTTTTTTTCTCCCGTTCTCAGAAATACATGTCCTAACAACATGGTGGTGACATTGCGCTGTACTGGTAAGTCTTTATACTTTCTTAGAAATGAACCAACTCACAACAACAGTCACCTCAAGGTGCTTATATTATAAGGTAAACCCCCCTTATTCCCAAACCCAAACGGGATTTGTGACTCCAGCTGGAAACAAACCAGCAACCTTTCACCTGCCACGTGAATTAGAAGCATAAAGGTTTCTTCCTATTAAAAGGGAGTTTTTCCTTCCCACTGTCGCCATGTGCTGGATTATAGGGAGTCTTGTGATTGCTGGGGTTTCTTTCTAATAGAGTAGGGTCTTTACAATATCAAACCTCAGTGAGAGAGACAGTGGGAAGGAAAAACTCACTGTTAGCAGGAAGAAACCTCCTGCAGAACCAGGCTCAGGTTGGGGAAATGCTGAAAGAGAAGAGAGCAGAGAGAGATAGGACAGGAGAGAGAGAAGCAAAAGTTGATCATTACTAATGATTAAATGTAATAGTGGATACATCCAGCACATCAAAAAGAAAATTTTAAGCCTAGTATAAAAAGCGGGAAGTTGTCTGTCTCCTAAATCCAATCTGGGAGCTCTTTCCACAGTCGAGGGTAGCTGAAGGCTCTGCCAAGTAATCACAATGTTTTTTCAGCGTGTTGTTGACACTTTTAAAGTTTTTTAAAGTTTAAGTTTAAGTTTTACCTCTCTGAAAGCCTGTAGCTGTAAAATGCTTTAACAGCAGGTTCCTTTTCAGACTGTGGATGCAGGGTGAACTCCAGCAGGGCCTCTGCAGCACAGCTGTCCTGCCTGGGGTCCTGGCCGTGGCAGGTCAGCCTCCAGGTTGCCGGCTCTCACCGCTGTGGAGGAGCCATCATCTCCCCCTACTGGATAGTCACCGCCGCTCAGTGTGTGACCTGGTGAGTCCTTTACCTTCACCACCCTTCAGTAACCGTGGTTTGATCCAGCATTAATCAAATCTCTTTTGCCACCCCCCACCACCACCACCACCACTTTTGCAGGGCCACCAGTCCTGGAGACTGGGCAGTGTATGCAGGGATAGTGGATCCATTAGGCCCACTGTTTAACCCTGCCTACTCGGTGTGTCGGATTATAACTCATGAGAGCTACGATAGCCAGACCCTGAAAAATGACATTGCTCTTATGAGGCTCTCCCAACCTTTGGACATAACAGGTGCTTATGATGAGCCCCTTTATTACATTATTATAATCACCTTTTATATATATGAAAATATTAATTATTATTTAATATCATTAAAAAACATTTTACGTTTATATGTATTTTATTTAGATTTTTAATTCTCGAGATCCCAACTTTACACTCAATGGCCACTCTATTAGGTGCACCTTACTAGTACTGGGTTAGACTCCATGTTACCTTCAGGACTGTCTTAATGTTGAAATCACTCTTTTTTGCCCTATATTGGGATATCTCATTTATTAATGTGTAGGTAAGATTTTTACACTTACAGAAATCAGATAAGATGAAAGTGGGCTGTATTTGGGCTGCAATATAAAAAAACCCAGACTGGTTTCTTTAACATGACAGCTAGTTCACTAACATCAAACGATCTCCACAGTCACCAAATCTGAGTCCAACAGATACACACATATGGAATGTGGTGGAATGGGAGATTCTCATCATGAATGTGCAGTCAGCAAATCTGTAGAAGCTGTGTGACGCTGTCATGCCAGCATTGACCAAAACCTCTGAGCAATGTTTCCAGATCCCTGTTGAATCTGTGCCATCAAGAATTAAGACATTAATTTCTCTGCTTTATTTGCATGGTGAAATAAATGCTGCTGTAGTAAAATAAATAAATCTGTCAGCATGGGCTTAAATTGTAAGAAGAAATGTGTAAAGTTACATAAATCTATTATTTAATTACTGTACTGTTGATTGACCACGAGGGATTTTTAAATTTTTTTTATTAAAGCTGTAAAACTTGTGAAAATACAGTTAAAATTCCCACAATTATGTCCTCCTCTTCCCAATGCTATCCAGTAGGCTGGGTTGAGGTCTCTGCTGGGCTGATTCTGGTCCCTGGGCCTCATGTTTAATACCCCTGGCTTAAAGGAAAATATCTGACCCTGCCATTTGAATGTTGGCCCTCATCGGCCCATGCAACATTTCTACTGCCTATTTTGTTGGGCAGGTGCAAACTGTAGTCTCAGTTACGGTCAATAGCTGACCCTGTGACTCTCTGCCTCTGCAGCCCGTCTGCTTCGATGTGCTGCACATTCAGAGATGCTCATCTGCACACCTTGTTTGTAACGAGTGTTATGAGTTACTCTCATGTGCAAAGTCCCTTCAATCACCGTTCCTCCCCATTTCCTTTTTGGTTTGAACTTCAGCAGCCTGTAACGTTTGCAAGCCTAATTGCAATGGGCTGCTGCCATATGACCCATATATCATATGATTCAGATATTTGCTTTAACACACAGTTGAAATGTGTACCTAATAGTGGCCAGTGAGTCTGTTTAGCTTCTTTATAGTAGATTTATCTTGATATCTCTGTTTTGTCAGATTGTATATTATGTTATTGTGCTATGTGTTTATATTCATTCTACTTTTAGGCTGTTTTTAATCTTGAGTTGCTGCGTTTCTCACTTTGGGATAAGTAAACTATATCTTATCTTGTCTTTTACAGATTTACAGCCACAGACTTACAGCACAACTCTAAGCCGGACTTAGCAAAGTTAATCCCATATTAACACATTTTAATCAGTTGTCTTTTTCCCCCAGTTCCTTAATCTCAACCAGAAATCTTAATAACCAGTCATTGTTAGTCAGTCATGGCACAATATATTCCCCATATCCACTCATTGGAATAAGACGCTCTTGCAAAAAGTGCACCCATAGAAGTTTTAAATAACTTTCGTTGAAGGGTTTCAGAGACTTGTTGACATTTTAGAAGATGCACATCCTCATTGGATGCATTTTGGAACTGTTACTTCAGTAAGCGTTACACTTAACAAACTAGCAAGCTGTCATCTGGCTGTATACACTGCTGTGTGAATCAGTGTGACACAGTGGCAGTCTGTGTACAGAGAAGCTGTAAGAGTGCACACATTGGCACCTTTGTTAACAGCAGCAGCTTGTCCTGTGTTAAACGTGTAACAGCAGAGATGTTTATTCCTCAGTAGGCTCCGGGAACATCGGACCTGTGTGCCTCCCAAATGTTGGCCTGAAAGTCACTGCTCATCAGAAGTGCTGGATAACACGATTTGGTCACAGAGCAAATGGTGAGGCAGCTGTAGTTAAACGTGTCAGTGAATCGCTATTGGTGCCACCAGATGGCAGCAAAGTCCTGCACTCATTGTCAAGTGATTGAACGTACAGGAGAGTGTGTGAGCGGTATTTTATATATTAATTTGTTTATTTATTTATTTTGACAGACTCTGGATTTCCATACCTGATGGAAGCTCAGGTTTCTCTCATAGATGCTGCAGAGTGCAACAGTTTCATCGCCTACACGAGCAGGATATCCCAGGATATGATTTGTGCCAGAGACATGAATGCAGGGGGCGGTGTGTGCCATGTAAGATAAATGTTGTCATGTGAAGAAAAAAGAAGTTTAATTACTAGTACATAATCAGTTTGGCTGTATAGTGTCCTTGAGTGTCAGAGGTCCACAGTGTGACCCACCTCGGGGTTACAATGCTTCAGTTTTAGTGGGAATACAGTCTCTGAAATCAGACTGAGAACAATGCACTCCAATAGTGTTTGCAGTTCAGCAAGTCCAAACAGGCCGCTGCATAAAAGCAGTTTTTGTTCATCAAAGAATCCAAAACATTTTCATGCTGTTATGTAACTGCTTTTGCGGCAGTCTTAAACAAGTCCTGCACTATGTTCTGTGTACAGCAACCGCTTTAAATAAACTGTTCGTTTTTGTGCCTGGTAACAAACCACTTATACAGTCAGCAGTGAATGTACAGTTAGAGCCCAGAGGAGGCAGCTGACTATTATATCCCCTTTTATTAGAATGATTTAGTGCTTTTTCACTGACCTCAGAAGTCCATGAAAGACCTAAAACTGTCCTAAAAAGTCCTCATATAGCCTCTCAAAGTCACTGTAAGTCAGTATTGCCCTTTGTTTGTCCTGAACTGTGTCTCAGGCTGACAGCGGCGGCCCTCTGGTGTGCCAGATGGATGGAGTATGGTGGCTCATAGGTGACAGTATTTGGGGAGAACGCTGCGCTGGGCAGGATGCACCGGGCGTCTATGGCAACATAGCATACTTTGTGGACTGGATCCATCATCAGATGAAGGTTCATTCACTTTGAGATTTGTAATGGCACTCATGAATACTCAGACAACACAACAGGCCAAGTGTAAGATATAAAGAAAGATTGGACTTTGACTAAAAATCCAATTTAACCTCACGCGCTGTGATTTCATGCACTTTATGTACCTTTGATTTAATCTCTTTGAAGGACCAGATGTTATATGAAGGTTTGCCCATCTGGTGCTCTGAGTAGTACAGCTTGACCTGGAGGCTGAATAAACACCGTATGTCTGAATCACAGCAGGGCCTTGATGGCAAGTTAGGATATTAAAATGAGTGTTGTGTGTGTGATTAATCGTATTTGTTCAAGTGTTTGACAAGCCAAAAGGTTAATACGTGTGGCCTGACATTATGTTTCATTGTCTTTGGTCTCCTTTGCCTTTATCACCCACAGAGGATTACAAAGCTTTTTCTTACTTGTAAGGAGTGAACAAAAATTCAAACAAAGTACGAAGTCTTGCTAAAACGGACAAAAGGAGTGGGGTGGTCGTGTAGGTTACCCTGTTCTCCTGGACCTTGGTGATGTAATTTGTGACATAACTAAACTGAGAGATAGTTTGCATGCCCCTTACATGTTCTCTGTCTATAAATGACCCCCCTGCACTACAAGCTGTTCAGTCTCATTTTCATGCCCCATACTTCCTCTCTTTTCACTTCATTTACCTCTTATTAGCACATGGGGATATGCCTAACCCAGGAGTCCCCTCTGAGGCCTTTCCCCAAACCGTAGCCTCAATTCATGCTCATGCAGTCTGACATTAACTACCGTACTAGAAATAGCAAACCTACATGAGGATGTGGTCTCAGCTAGTGAATGGCAAAACAACTGAACTTTAATCCCCCCCAAATAGCGAAGGCTCTCTAAAGGCCACTTTCATCACTTATGGAATCACTATGGAAATCCTAACATGCAGTATATCAAAAACAGCTGAATCCCAGAAACCTGTTTTTGTTTGTTTCAATATCTATCAAAATTACCAGCTTAAGTTGTGTGGCCTTTAATCTCAGAAACAGTCAAATGATGAGCTCATATAGTAGCAACTAAAAGTAATTCTACCCATTCATTTGTATCAGTGTAAGTCTCAGCCGTGAACTTAGCAACACTGACATCAAGTAGCATTAAGCTTTATTAAACATTTGAGTCGTGTTTCTCAACATTTGTGTTGTGAAATAAGCAAGGCACTTTGAGGAAGCCAGTGCATTTAAGTCTGATGAAATTTTAAAATACTGCAATGACACTGCTTCTTATTTTTTTCTTAAACAAAGGAAAAACAGCTGTAGGCAGTCACAGGTATTTTAAAAATAAAGCAAACCCTTTTCAGTTAAAGGTTTTGTGCAGCAGGACATGCTAAAAAAAAGATCTAGTCTTTACATGGTGTTAAAACTGAGTAAAGGTGATCATTCTTAGAATTGTACAAACTCTATTTTTGCCTTATCTATTCTATTTCTATTTCTCTTTGCATGTGTTTTGGCAAAACAAACAGAAATGAAGAGAGAGTCAAGACTACACTGAGAGACATTTAACCATTAATCAAGATAATAACTGCTCTAATATGACAATTATTAAGTAATTATATTAATTTTTGGCATTAATTTTACCATTAAAACTTACATGCAGATAATGTTCAAACACACAACCAGATGAATTGTATTTTTTTTTTCTGTTTACAGAGGGATCAAGGTGACTGATCACAGGAGCGAAGATGATCAACCCGACACGCATACAGTCAAAAACTTACAATTTTTGCCATTTTTCTTTTTCATAATTTAGGTTCGTTTTTGATTTAAGGGGTGAAATTATTTCGTTTATTATAAGCTTTGTAATTACGTTTAAGTATGTTTTATTTTGTTACATTTTCCCCCAAAAAGAATAAAATGATTTCAAAACCATTATGTCTTTGATTTGTTACAAGTTCTTTTATTTACAACACAGTCTACAATTTTTGGCACAGAAAAAAAAAAAACCACTCATAAATAAGCGAGCAGTTTAAGATTCAAGTGTACTTTCAATTAAACATTTTGACAAATTGACATTTTGGCAGACAGCGACACATTACTGCAGCTTGGGTCAGATTACAGGAGGCTGAATGAACTGCAGCGCAGCGTTTTCTCTGGACTGTGTACGGACTTTATGTCACTAGTGCGAAGAGACTGCAAAATGACATTCAATAAGTCGATTATTTATTTATTTTTTACTGCTAACAGGAAAGTCTGCTTTGGTAAAATGTTAACCCACAAGTAACAAAGGAAATCAATGCTGAAGTGTTTCTGTATATGATTTGTATAAAATGTGCAGTATAAACACCCTTTGATTTCTAGTCTCAGAAAGAAAAGAATAATTATAATTTCAGTAATAATAATACAATCACATTCAAATAGACTTAAATATATAGCTGAGGGTATACAGAATCGGTAAAACTACATTAATATAATAAACTGCATTACAGAAGGAGAAATATCGATCTGTCTTTTTACATAACACTTCGATCGGCTTTAGAAACAGTGAAATTCAGCAGTTAGTCCCAAACTGCTGATACTGTTCTAGCAGAGAGCCGAGACTACAAAGGCACTACAGGCGATGTAAACATGAGTGTAACTTTTCATATTCTTCCTATTAACAGTGAGCAGCTTTAATTTAATTGGTTTATTTTTTTGAGCATAATATCTCCAGGTAATTGTTTGACTCCACAGACAAGTGGAAAACATTTAAATACAGGACGGTCCAAGTAATAGATCACCTTGGCATTAGATTGAAAAAAGAAGGCACTTTAAATCAGGTTTATAAGGCTTAGAAACCTGGAAAACACTTTTTGCATGGAGATGATGTCAGTGCTATTATCCTTTCTTCTGGATGTGCTGTGATTGTCTGCACTGCTGAGCTCTTCTTAGATTTCTGCTGTGATGGTTAGTTGTGTTTATAATTATTAACTGCTTTAATAATTTTCTTCACCTTCTAGTGTTACTTAAGTTCTACATTTCTCAGAATACCTTTAGCACTTCTAATTAGAACAAGCCCAGTTATGCTTTGAGTGCCTCCACCAGCCCCGTGTTGGTGGATTAAGGCAACATAGGCATAACATGAGCAAACGATTATTGTCAAAGAGAGGAAATGACCACAAAAAATACCAACAAGAAAACACAAATTCACCACCAACAGCTGTTTTAAGAATTGTTTTGGGGATTTTTCCCTTTAAGAGGCAGTTGATCTGTTTGTGCGTCTGCCTCCATGGGCCAAGCTGATGAGTTCAGTCTCAAAATTCAAAGCTGAGCGTCATTGGTCGGTGCCGCCTCTCGTGGAGGCGCTCTGCTCGCTGTCCGACTGTCCCTTCCCCGGGTTCGCTCGGCTTTTCCCTCTCAGTCATTTGATGCGGTGTCGGACCAACGAGGACTCGTCCGTGATTTCACCGGACCGGTTTCTACATCTGCATGGCAGGATGAGCATGAGCAGCAGGATGATGAGAGCCAACGCACAGACTGCCATCAGCGCGTAAGATATCATCCACACAAGAGGCTCCTTCAGTGGGCCGCCAGAGCAGTCGGCCGCCACGTCTTCCACGGAGAAGGGTCCCTCGATCTCTGACAGAGCCACCCCATCGCTCACTGCAGTGACGTATGAGAGAGGTCTTATAACATTATCTCATAAAACCAAGCATTAAATTAGCATCACTCAATTCACACTCATTCAATACAAATTTAACAAGTGCCAAATAAAAAGAGTAAACCTGTGACTGTGAGCTAATGCTTGAGAAAAGCTGGAGAAAAAGGTGAAGAGGGCTTTTGCTGAACTGAGAGCTAGCTGAGGCTTTGTTGACAATGAACGAATAAATGCTTTAAACATTTAAACTAACTGAACAACTGTTGCTTTTAAAAGTGTGTAAAATCTATTTTTCATTCCTATTTTTCCTTGTTTAAGGAATATTTAGAAATCGCTGCATATGATCTCATTGGCCAACGAGTCATGGCAGATGGCTGCCCTCCTTGTTCTGCTTGAGGTTTCTTCCTGTTAAATGGGAGTTTTTCCTTTCCACTTTCACCAAGTGCTTGCTTAAATGGGGTCGCTTAAATGTTGGGATGTTTACATTTTCAGGGTTCTGTTGTTGTGATTTAACCTGTATAAATGAAATTGAACCTAATTTTGGTGGAACTGGAGAAAACTATTCATGCAGTTGTGCCATCATACTTACATTAGGTAATGCCTGTTTACTTTCTCTTTCATGCTTTCAAATGATACAGACCATTAACACATTCCAGCAAACGAGCCCACGTCACTCCCACTTTATAATCTTTACAGTGGCTTCGGGTTGATTTTTTACATTTTGAAATTCTTGTTCTTACATACATTAAACACCCAGGCTCCAGACTTTATCCCAGCTTTTTAATCAAGCACACTGCTGCTTGTAATCTTCGATGGCAGGCTCAGGCAACATTTTTGTATTTTTAAAAAAACAGTGGCTTTAACTTTCCTTTTTTGTATTACTCTAGTTTGTGTACAGTGACGTAAGATATTTCTCAAGTCCTTCCTTCCCATCAAAAAAAAATTCTGTCTGGATTTTACCTGCCCTGCTTAGACACTAAAACCTGTCACGAGCTTTCATCCTTAACCCTTCAGTCCATTAAAGTGTTTGCTCAGTACACAACAAAAATGAACTTTGTACTTTAGCATTAGGGAGGCTTGGCTGAGGTTCATTTTTACACAGAACTATGAGGAAGTACCACTGAAGGCTTAACCTTTGATATTTAGATCTCAGTGAACAGGAAATTATGTTAAGTTCTTGGTCAGGGAGCCTGAAAGTGGCTGACTTTAGAAGTTTGCCTGTCAATAAATTATTATTAGCCGACATCTGGTTTACTCTCTACTTTAGGATTTCTGCAGTAGTTTTTCATAAAAAACGGAATATTCACAGACATAATTGCAGTAGGTGGCTCATGTATGAACCCTCACCTGCACAGCTGCTCAGTGCGAAGCCCAGTCTCTGCTGAGTGCGGTCAAACACTACGTAGAAGCCTTCCATAACAGTAGCGCCGATCACCAGGCCATTCGTTGATGACGACACCCCGAAACGGAAGCAGTCCAGCGTGCCATCAACGTCCGTTATTGGCTGAATGTAAAGCTGTGAGATGATGAGAAATAAGGACAAGATGAGTTTGTTTTTGTCTCATGGAAGCTCTAGAGAAGGAATGATTTTTTTTAATATATAAGTGTCTGGCACCTGAGGCAGAATGGTGATGCGGAAGGACTCGCTGGTGTTCGTGGCCCTCAGGTAGATGGACAGCTTAGGGAAAAACCTCCAGGGGTTCTCTCCCTTCATCCAACATGCTAACTTGGTGCCTTCCCAGAACCCTGAAGAAAACTCCTGGATCTAAAAGAGAAAAAGAAAATAAGAAAAAGAATTGACACAAACAGCAGAAAAGAGACAGTGCGAAGGATAAAAAGGATAAAGACAGAAAAAGAAGGTCAACATAGCACCAAAACAAGTTTTGATGTTCTGCTTTCATTTTTCTACTTTGTATTCATCTGCAAGGATGTGGGTGCTTTAATTGAAAATGTTGCCTCCAAGTTCAAATTAACCTTGAGAACTGTTTGTGTGCAGTTCCAAAAAAGGTGAGAAATGTGCAAAGCCGAATGGTAAATAAACAAAGGCATGGAGCATGCACACGCACACACATATATTTATAACAGGAAAAAAAAACCCCTCGATCCCTCCACTTAAAGTTACTACGTCCTTGAACAGTGAGTGTGTGCTATTCTCCCCTGCATATCTTTGCCCTGACAACACGTTTCATCATTGTCTGTGGAGCGGAGGCAGCATACCAGAGAGCTGCGTGTGATGGCTTCTACCAATGCATTGAAGACGTTGACAGGAAGTCGCAGCAGAGTCGTCCCACTGTCGACTATAGCTTTATCCATGTTATACTGAAAGAAAGAGAGAAAGAGTGACGCGCGGTAGGGTTTGTTCTCAGTGCAACGGGCTCCTATGGAAGACCTTGAGCAAACAAAAGAATATAAAATCAGGAAGTTCTTTCACAAGCAGACAAACTAGATTACACTGCTCGGCAGCACTCCTACTCAGGTTCTCTTACATTTCAGTGTTTTAACCTCGACACAGCCAGTTAATCAAGTGCTGTGAGTCAAACTTCCAAGTCAAAGCTAAAGTTTACTGGAACAGTCTTTGAAATAGTGGAGTTAGGATCAGACAGTGAGAGAAGCAATACAGACTGTAAAGTTTTACCTCTCTGCAGTCCAGATTCAGATTCTGGTCTCCCACCTCCAGCTTCAAAACCTCCACCTGGTAGTACCACTCTTCTATTATAGGGGTGTACCACACTGAGCCTCGATAAAGAGTTGGTTCGGCACCACCCATTACCTAAGAGAAGAACCAGAATTACTACCTTTCATTTTTTTGGTGATCTAATTCCGACATATCGGCCAATATTTTTTTTTTCTATGAAACACTTGGAATGCAACCACGTTTCCTTAACATTTGTTATATGTAGTTAATTGTGTGTTATGTTAGTTATTATGTACCACTTCATGGTCTGCTCGACTTTTGTTTGTGGCATTCCAAACATGTTGCTAACAGAGGGAGGGGTCTTTCTACCGTCTTCTTTTTACCTTTTTAAAATGTTAATTTATCAGCTGTTACAAATGCCGATAAAGTAAGATCGGCAAATAGCTCATATTGGCCAATAACATTGGTCCACTGATGAATAAGTCTGGCTCTACTTAAAATACGCTCTGTATCCTAATCAATATTGGCCAGAAGTGTTTTGCAGAATGTTGTGATATCCCTGTGACCTTTGACCTCTTTGATATATAATGTCGTTGCCTCATCATTTTATCTGACGTATGCGAGAATCTCTCATTTTTAGCGTATGAATTTTTCTTAGTGGACATTCGGGCAGTAACTTTCGCTATCGTGAAGGAATAAAACCACACAATCATTACCAGGTCAAGTGTGTCACATAGAAAATCCAACAAGAATACACTCTAGCAAATGTTTATCCCTGTGCGCACATGCAGACCACAGTCAATAAACACACATACACACGCAAGCACCCTGCCATCTTAGCCATCTGTCTGCACCAGCGGGTCACATGATGGAGATGCGGTGAGCGAGGCACCAAGGTCGAAAGTATTACAGCGACAGACTTGCTCTCAACAGGATGCTATCTTAGCTTAATTAGCTCCAGTCAAAGTAGAAAGGCCTTCCAATGTGGAAACTCAGACATGAAGGACATCAGCTATGTTTATAGAAAGGTGCTGGTCACACATACAAACTATCAAAATCTCAGACAGAGATCCAAAATATGAAGACTGTAGAGGGATTGTTTGAAACCAATGTTTTCATCTAATCAAACTCCTCCCTGGACTGTTACTTCTGACTACTCACAAGACTGCCACCCTTAGTGTCTGTTGTGCCGCCGGCTGACAGTCCAGCGCCACACATCTGCAGGGAAAAGACGTCAGGTATTCCCAGCTGTCTCACCACAGAGTTGAAGAAGGGCTCCACAGACGAGTCAGGCTGGTGGAGAGACACGAGACGGGGTTAAATAATGTTGATCCAGTGAAACGTTTACATTTGGATTTGGATACTTTTAGCTTGTGTAGCCACACAGACTGTAAAAGCTTCACACATTTATTTCCTCTTCAACACAACGTTGTAAAAAAATAAATAAATTAAAAAAATTAATCACCTCAAATATCAGATCTATTAAATGGAAATGCTAAAATGTGTTTTTATGTGATATCGTTGTATCATCAGTTTGGACTGTGATATGTTCACTCCTGTTTTCCTCCACAGTGTCACCATGTCATGCATGACAAACAGCCTGGAGGAAAGTTCAACCTCAACACTCAGGAGTCGCCAACAGCACAAAGTGGTCAGTGTAAGCATATCTGCTCCACAATCACTGACATTTGATCCTGAAGGTTGCTGCAGTCAGCACAGAATGAAGGAACGTATTGTGCCGTTTGCGCTGACGTCTTTAATGACCCATTAAGACGAGATGAATCCGTTAAAAAAAAAAAAAGAAAAAAAAAGCTGACACTGGGTAGAGCACCTTGATTTAGTTCTTCTTTTAAAAAAAGAAAACCGATTAGTTCACATCTATGATGTAAGGGATGACAAAATACAGCATAACCCCAACCCATCATTTAAAAAGAACAATACACCCTCCTGAAATATATATCACGAAAAAGATTTCTTCTGTCATGTGAAAGGTTGATGACGACATTAAGATAAGATTAGACTGCAAAGTTATTCAGTGGTGTAGCAGAAACGCAGGCGAGCAAGAAGCCGTGCATTGCTGTTACATTCCTTCTTTGAAACCTGCTCAAAAGGAATGTCTACATTTTGTCAGGTTTTGCTTCCTCCTTCTGCTCTCATCCTTAAGTTTGTGTTTAATTCTACATACATGGAAAACAGCACTTTAGTTAGCCAAATCATTTTTGCAATGATTCAATTATTACAGAAACAGAATACAGCCAGAGTTTGGTGTTTGTGCTCCAAAAATCATGACATTCTGCAAATATGATACACGGAGAAGTTTGCTGCAAATATCCCCTGGAGAACACAGGTGGATGCAGGGGCTGTTCCAGGAGCTAAAACCGCAGTGACTCAGGGCAGCAGTCAGACGATCTGAAGCCTAAATAGACCGTAGAACTGGAAGGGTGTTTGATATGTGACGTGAGGCGTGGGAGGCATATAACTGAGAATGATGTCGCCTGTCCGGAAAAGCTCAAAGGATTCACTCAATATAATCAGTTTATTTTTATTTCAGTAATCAGTGTTTTTATTGGACACTTCAGTAGTGCTTTTAGTAGCACTGTTGCCTCAGAGCAAAAAGGTCCTGGGTTCAAATTTAGCGACTGGTACTTTGTTTTTGTTTTCCCCCCTGTCCAAAGATATACATGTTAGGTTAGCTGGCGATTTTTAAACTGGCTGTAGGTCTGAATGCATCTCTGTCTTAATCATGTGATAGACTGGGAATCTTTCTGGTATACCCCGCCTTTCACCCTATGACAGTGGCTCCAGGGCCCCCACAACCCTGAAATGGATGAACAGAACACAAATTAAATAAATGAAATCTACCTTCTTTTTTTACGATGTATGTATGAGTGTGCCAAAATGTCTGTACTTTTGAGTGTCGTCTTTGTTTTTATTAGAGTGTAAAACAGCTTGTTACTAGTTAATGTCAAACTTCTAAATGAGTATCTCTCTTACGCGTGCCAGCACGGGATAGGCCAGTCCCAAGATGCCCTGCCAGTTGATCCCAGGGAGAAAGAAGCCATCAGAAGACAGGATGGCGGCGATGTTGATGGTGATGGTCCCGTTTGGGCCTCTGGGAATGGAGACGCGGTCGATTCCCAGCTCACCTTCCCAGTTGCCTTGTGTGTACCTTACAGCTACAGTGCGACTGGTTGAACGGTAGGTGCTGGAACTAAAAGCAGGAGAAAAAAACAGAATATGTGAACAGTTACAAAACTATTTAACACAAAAACTGAATGTCATTACTAAGTTATTCTACAATAATTACAAAATGCAAGCAGGCAGATAAATTAAAACTTAGTATCTGTTTACAACCTAATGCAATAAATTACACAGTATTCCAGCCACTCACAGTGCAGTGTTGAAGTAGTGAGTAATGAATTGGTGTGGAGCTGCAGCCACGGCAAAGTTACTGCTGCCTGTATCCACCAGTATGTTCAGCTGGAAAACAGAAGGCACAGTTTGTTTTAACAATCACTCCAGCTATCCCACTTACATGGCTCCTGAATCACATGGTTAAAAAAAAAAAGGAAAAAAAAGAAAAGAATGACAGCCAAGCACAGGGGGATGTATTCACAAGCCTTTAAGCTTTAAAAAGACATTAAAGCTATTTTGCAGATATGATTAGAAGAGCAGGGAGAAAGATGGATGTGAGAAATTTCCCCACAGCATGAAAAAACAAAAGGTACATTCTACAACAGTTCTCAAGGAAACAATGAAAGGGAAATGGGCCATAAAAAGAGCCGAACATAAAGACGGTTTTGTCTCTTTTAGGGGCGTTTCGTGCCCATCTGAAAGATCCATATTGGGCCATAAATGGACATTTTCTTTGGAGGAAGAAAACGCTGTTTGGTTGCAGCTAAAATTAATTACACATTTTTAATAATGTCTGTAAACATTTTATTTCAGCAACACACACAAGAGGAAATGATACACATAATGTTGGAATGGCACTAATCTTAGTTAAATTCTAGTGTTGGACAAACTGGTGTTAAAGGTCTTTGTCATTAACAATGCACCTCGGACGTCACCGTTCTCTTAATGTGTGATCCGCGAGTCAAACACGACAGCCTCAAGCTGCTTTCATGACTGTATGACCTAAACAGTTGTTTGGTATGTGTCATGTGAACAGTGGGGACGAATTAACAGCACTTGAGCTCATGTTGTCTTCCAGGCATCAAGTCAATGAGCAGGAACTAATTAAACAGCAGACTTCTGTCACCTTCACGTCTCAGCCGTGGCCGTGTTAACACTTGCTGGCAAGCATTCGCCACTGAGGCGGGGGTCATTAAACCTAATGCCCCGACACCACCTGATGAATCAGCAACAAAGACTTCTATACAACATTAACGATTTTACATGGCAATCTATGAAAACTGAGTGGCTCGACAGACATGTCCAAATGTAAACAGCGGTTTAAACGACTGATTGATTGTTGCCTCTTTGTGTTTGTCTTTACATTAAGACACACTTCAACAACAGGCACTAGTTTACTTAAATTACATTACATATAAACGCTTTTTAACCATTACGCTGCACTGTTTGCTTGTGAGCGCAAACTTTCTTAATCATTTCATTGTAACCGACATCCCACTGGCATGCTCAGGTTTATGTGGCCTTTATGAAAGCAGGTCTGTAATTATCAACTGCATGTTATCGGCTGGTTCACTCAGCCATGGGAAACCCCTGTTGAGCCAGGCTTATCAGTTCCTCCTCATTGCGCTGGCTCCTATCCCGCCACTGTCACTGTGCCATCCAAAACTCCTCTGCCACCTTAGCAGATGGCAGGCCACTCACACAAGGCCTGAACCAGTCAAACAGGCCTGACTGGAAAATCCTGGTATCTTGTGGCAAAGGAGAATAAGCGAGAAAGGAAAGCAAGGGCAGTTCCTCATCCCCACACCACCTATCTTTTACTAGTCACACTATCCTCCCTTTGCTTAGCTTCTGAGCTTCAGGCAAGTCTCTCCCCCTGCTGAGCCAGTCTGCAGTTGAGCGTTCACTGTCTAATTGGCAGTAGCTCCATGGAGGCAGCGTGCATCTGCTACCTGTTTGTACCAATTAGCAGATGTGAAGCTCTCCAGCCAACACTCAGCCTGTGTGTGCCACATGCTAACAGATGCTGCAATTAGTGGCTGATTTGAATAGTGCCTCATTGAACACCGCGGCCCTGTAATCACATCATCATCTAGTTAGAATAATATTGAGAGTATAACTCAATAGTATTGAGTTACACGACATTTTGCCACCGCATAAACAATCTGAACCAAAGCAGATGGCTCTCTGCTGGCAAGGTTTCACTATAATTAGGGACAGGACAGGGACATAAAAGGCCAGAAGATCAAGAGCTGAAGCTTCCTCTCTTTACTGTGCGTTATAAACCAAACAATTACAGAAGTCTGAGCCTACAATTTTGTTCACACACCCATAAAATTAACATCCTGGAAACTGTGCAAGAACGACTTGAAGTGCAAACAAATAATAAAAATGGCTGCTTAACAGGTTTCAGGTTCAACTTTCAGGTGGTTTAATGCTTGATGCAACAATATGCATCCACCCTGCTAAACAAGCGAGCTAGCCTCATAAAAAAAACACTCCATAATCTCACCCGAATGTGAACAACTCAACAAAAAACAAAAACGGCAATAGCCAAAACACTAAACACGTAATTACTTTTTTGTGAATATTCTCTGCACAGAAAGCAAGTTTTCTGACAAAGTGGGAAACACACAGATGTAACGAAAAACAACATAAAGACTGCTGCCCATCCACATACTTTCTGACTGACTGTTTTGTAAAGGTGAGGCACCGTCGACACCTACATACTCCTCCCAACAAAGTGTTTAAAATACCAATATGCTGAATATAAATGAACGTAATCTTAGTTCCAGTGGTGATGCATTGATGACGTTTGCTTAACTGACTGACTTTTATGTCTGATAATCTGTTGTTATATATTTACCTGATGAATAATGAAAAGTGATAAGGATAAAGAGGAATTTTCTCCTTTGGGGAACACCATAAAGTCTTCTTTTCTATTAGGACAATAGTCATTAAGCGTACGACACTGTGGCTTGATAATAAGGAAGTGCGGGAAGTGTACGGTACTCTGGCAAGTGCTGCAATGTTATCCTCAGTGACATGGCATGACATGGCAGGTAGTGCAGATAAGCCCCTGTGAGTCTGAGAAACTGAGATGTGCCGCCGAGGAGTCTTAAAAGCTCTGATCTGTTTAACTCGAGATGCCCCGGGGCAACAGGTCAACTTACTAATGAGATAATTCACCTTTGCTTTAAGCTCCAATTCAAAGACAACTACTTTACAACACAAAGGCAAATCGCTGCCACCCTTAAAGCTTCATGTATTTTTAATAGTGACGGGAGAAGCCCTCTTCCATCTCACCCAGATTTAGTCCTCCTCAATTATTAATGTGATCTTGTTAGGTGCTTTACATAACAAGCAGTATAAAAATGACGTTCTAATAAATTACATGCGCGCATTTCCAACTTCTGCAACAAAAAGAATAGCAGCCAACGGATATCCCTGCTGTAGAGCAAGTGCTATTTTGTACAACTCTCGGGGTGCTCTCTGCTGCCCGGGAGCCTGGTAATCCCTGTCAGCTGCCTGCTAAGAAACACTGGTCCTCACAGGCAGCATCATGTGAGCGCATGTGAGCCAGAGAAAGAGTGTTGGTGTTGGTGGTGGGGGTGTAGTCTACAGACCCCTAGGCTATAATGAGGCTGCAGCACCCCTGCAGCTATGTTATCCTTCCTCCATGGTCCCAGGCAAGCCTAAAAGTAAAAATGTACCAGACATACTTATCTTCCCATAACCCTCTGCTGCAGGTGCAAATTCAAACCTCATATTTATATAGACTTAGACTTAATAAGGCTTCATCTCCACTCACACCTTGCGTCAAGTGACCTCAACAGGTCACATGATGTGGTGGGGTGAGGTCTCACAGCAGTTACCCTTCACACCTTGGCTCATGTGACAACTGATCAAGTGGATCAGGGACCATTAGGACCACTTCGAAAGGGGACAGCCCTCCATTGGGGTTAAATACCTGAATTTATTTATTTATTTTTAGAAATAAAGAAGCCTCTTGGGTAATAGAGGTCTAGTCTGTTGCCTTTTTTTTCCTCAAACGTTCAAGATGACCTACACAGACATTTAAAAGCGTATGTGAATGTGTGAATGTGAGCGTGAATGAATAATGTCATTGTAAAGCGCTTTGGGTGCCTTGAAAAGCGCTATATAAATCCAATGCATTATTATTATTATTATTTAAATACACAGTGTTGTATAGATGGGTAACCATGGCCCTGGGGTGAGTCAAAACAAACACACCCAGCCCACCTTCTGTCCACTGGATCACATGGTGGATGGCCCAGCCCCTATTCACACTTACACAGTAAACACACTACAAATGCATCCAGGAAAAAACAAATAAACAGAAGAAAAAAAAAAAACATCACACACACAGCACAGCGTAAATACAGTGATTATAGTGGAAAGCTGATATAAGTGGTGCGTTTAAGTCCAAATGAGAAACATAAAAAGTAATTCAGAGTTTATAAAGACAGGAGCTCATACTGTACCTTTTGACCAGGAGTACCGATTGACATTTCTATGTAGTAGCCTCTCCCAGAGTCTCCTTGCAAATTATTCACCATGTCCAAAAAGTTCACGGTACCGGTGGGATCAGAGGCCAGAGAGAGGCCGTTTCCATCAGACTTTAACGCCACTCTCCGAAGAGTCGTTAAATTCACATCCGAGGAGACGTTGTACTTCCCTGAGTATTTTTTCAGCGGTATGGAAAAGTAACAATAGGACACCCCGAAGTACAGACTCAAAGCAAATGCCCCAAACGAAATGAAAGTTAAGTATGCCATGTTAGTCTCTTTTTTTTTTTTTACGCCAGTAACAACAGAGAAAATCTCGGAAAAGACTCCTGTTCCTTGTTCAAACTTTTCTCCTCAAGTTTTCACACTAACCCGTACCGCAGTGGTCGCCATCATGGAAACGATCCCGCTTCAGCGTCAATAAGACACCGTACATGCTGACATGGTTATGCGGTGTGAGTGACACCCTAAACTACCCACTGTCGATTGACTTCCAGCGAGATATTTCACCTCCATCTACGCTTTCGACGGCGTCAAGCTAAACCAAACAGAAGACCCAACTTCCGGCATTTACTTTCAAGTTAAAGCACAAGTTACTATTGTAACGGCTACACAAAACAGGTGTTTAGCACGCCTAAAGCTGGAAAAAATATGAATGGGAGTTTTACAATTAATTTGATTCAAGTTACTTGCCTTCAATTATATACTATTTTTTTTTGAATTTCTAAAAGCTACTTTCAGTCACTACCTGATTCGCAGTAATTGATTTGCCAGATTCGTATTTTACTCCAGAAAACGTAACTCCAAAGGGGTTTCTGTCTCTCTTAATTCATTGCGACTCTAATAGTGGTTTATTATTACACAAGTGTAACAAAATTTGTCTTAACGATGCCAATCGAATAGTGGTTTATTTTGAAGGCGCAGTTGCCGAATTGTTGGGTTTTACCATTTCCTGTACCCTGACGAGCTAATTGATGTGATTCCAAACCGTAGATGCATGACTTCCTGTAAACCGTCGGACTGATAGCACTGGGGGGCATGTGTCCATGTTTAAAGAGTGAAATTAGATTTCCCCACACTGCTCCACAGATTTTGCTTCACTTGTGTGATAAGTGATCATCTTTTTAGTTCACTTTAGTTCTCTTATTGTGGTAGTCTCTCTCTCGCTCTCTCTCTCTCTCTCTCTCTCTCTCTATATGTTATATATGTTGATTTGTTATTGGGATTTCTGTGCAGCTGCAAATTTATGTAGTGAAATGAACGAATAGTGCAGGTGAACTAAGTATTAGTTGTTCTGATTCCTCCCCAACCAACTTTTTCATCATCACGGCCAGACTATAAAACACCTGTGCCCTTTATCTTGGCTCCTGGTGTCCAGTTATGTAGTTAAATGTGTCTTAACAAAAGGTAACTTTACATATTAGTTCAACATAGTGTATGTGGGTAAGCTTCATGTTATATGTTTGTCCCTGTCACCTGAGGCCTGTACAACAAAACGTGACAAACCTGGTTCACTTACCCTAATGTCGCATCAATGTGGTTATCTCTTGAATGAGAAAATGTAAGGCGTCCCAAGCTATATAAGCTATACAAGAATATAAGCTATTCAGCCGTGCTTTCTTTTGGTAATCAACACTAACTAGAACAGTGCTGGAAGTATTAGTTTTTTTAAACCCAACAAGAACTATTTGCTTAAGCATAGCAAGTTGCTTAATCTATAGCTATAAATTCTGGTGAGTAACACTAAGACCTAAATAAAACTACATTTTTATGTTCTTTTAAATTATGTTTTTTTTTTTTATCATGGCATGTAAGCTATATTTTTTTCAGCTGCAACCTCAGCGCTGTTAAACTGTCTAGCAGCAAGTAAGGAGGTGGCTTATAAGAATGTTGCTTTCAAAGGAGGAGAAAAATGCAAGAAATAAAAATCCCCTTTCCTTTCTGCGCTCCATCAGGGACAGACTAGCTTCAGATTCTAACAACTGGACCCTTATGTTGTCTGCACACTGATAGATGAAGGATCTTCCAGGAGGTATGATGCTGTTCTCTGAAAAAATGGCCTGTAGGTGGTTTCATATGTGTTTCTCGTGATTCAAACATGACCTACATGAAGCTGCTGTTTCTGCAGGATAAGTCATTATGATTTTGAAACAATAAATTGTAACCGTCCTGACACTGACAATCAGGTCTAAAATAAATCCTTTGTGTTACAGACCGCTGAGAAGGTGTGAAGGGTCACAAGATGCTTATAACTTTCAGTAATCTCTGTGGTGAATCCTAATGCACATTTGTATTAGACTCCTCTGCTGTTTGTCAGCTACTGCTGCCATGGTACTTTGTGTTCTTTTGTTTGTTTTTTTTGGTCTTGTGGTTTCTTGCTCAACTTATTTCCTGGATTTCAAAACAAAGTCTTGTCTCTCTCCTCCTATGCAGATACTGCTATGGTATAAGTTGGTGCCTGAGTAACCCAAGGAGTTATATAACTTCCTCTTGGTAGAGTTTCTCAAGGCAAATGGAGTATAGGTGAGGAGCAACAGAGACCCAGTTACCTTAACAGGGATGGGATACTGGAGCGCCATCCTGGAGCAAGGCCCGGTGGAGGTGATGTTCGTGGGGGCCTGGTGGTTGGACCTTTACCCACGGGACACAACTGTGGCTCACTGCCTGCTGGGGGAGTGTTAAATGCATTTAGGCCCAAGACTGAAGGCTTGGATTAAATTATTGATATGCTGGTCATTGCCTGAGGTTTAAGGTCTTGTGTGTTCAGACTTATTGCATAAGACACTATTGTTTCCTCCTAGCAGCTTGGGCCTTTACCTGATAGTGGAAAGGTTTATTATAAAATGCCTTGTCAGTAATGTCTGAAGTTACAACATCTTTCTCATATCTTTTTTGTTTTTGTTTTTTTGCTCTAGCCATATTTGTAAGTGCTTTGTGAAGGTATTCTACCAAGATGATTCAGTTTAATTTATACCAGTATTTAGGAGGCTGAAACTAGGCTTTCACTAGAAGTTTTAATTCCATTGTATAACTTATGGTGTGTATATTTGAAAGTATACAATAAAAATACCTATAAGTACTCAGCCATGTGCATTGGAAAGCCCATCATGTCTAGTTACTTTTGCATTTTTAACACCATGCATGAGAAAATGGTCAAAATGATTTGTGCTTATAAGCATGTGAATAAAAGGCAACATGTTTCAGTATCTTTCATTAACACACTCCAAGCATTTTCCTTAAACTCTTGGTTTGCTTTTGCAGCATGCTTTGAGTATAATCTTGTTCTGAGTGTAACCAGTGGTTTGCACCATGCAAACTCTGCATTTACGTTCACAAGGGCATCTCTTGGTTGTAGACTTTGGCATTGATTCGCCTGCCTCCTCGAGTGCTATTGGTTAGATGTGTTCTTAAGCATAGAAATAATCCTATCATTTGCTTTATTTTTCTTCTGTGGTCTTTCAGGCCTTTTAGTGTTGCTGAGCTACTCAATGCATTCATTCTTTTTAAGAATGAACCCGATTGTTGATTTGGCCGATCCTGAAGTTTTTTTTCTGTCTCTCTCAAGTTTTAGGGGTTTTTTTTGTTTGTTTTGTTTTTTGCAGACTAATGATAGATTTCCATATTTCAAATTGCAGTGAAAAGCCACGAAACACAAATCCAACAATCATGTTCAGATGCACAAAAGTATTTACCCGTCTACCTTCACATGTATATGAAATTTTGTGGACTGGTGCCAGCGGAACTACTTCCAGATCAATACTAGTAAAACCAAGGAGCTGGTGGTAGACTTCCGCAGGCACAAACATCCTCCACAACCACTAAACATCCAAGGTATGGACAGGGTGAGGCTGTGGACAGCTACCTTGGTGTTTATCTGAAAAATAAACTGGACTGGACTCATAATTCAGATGCCCTCTACAGGAAAGGACAGAGCAGGCTGTACCTACTGCGGAAACTCAGGTCTTTTGAAGTGAAGGGCCCACTCCTGAAGACCTTCTATGATTCTGTTGTGGCGTCTGCCATCTTTTATGTTGAGGTCTGCTGGGGCGGCAGCATCTCTGCTGGGGACAGAAAGAGACTGAACAGGCTGATCCGAAGGGCCAGCTCTGTTCTAGGTATGCCCTCTGGACCCAGTGGAGGTGGAGACAGGACAGGAGAATGGTGGCTAAGCTGTCATCCCTGTTGGACAACATCTCCCACCCCATGCAGGAGACTCTGACAGCCCTGAGCAGCTCCTTCAGTGGCAGGCACGCCACGATGTAGGACAGAGAGATTTCGCAGGTCTTTCCTTCCCACTGCTGTCAGACTCCACAACAAAGACTGCAGCTGATCAAACACTAAAACCCACACATGTGCAATAAGTCTACTATAAGTGCAATACTTTTTTCTTGTCTATTACTCAGTTGTATATAGCAATTTGTATTTGTATTTGTATTTATATTGTATTTTATTCTATTGTATATAGTATTTTATTTTATTTTATTCTATTCCATTCTGTACAGTATCTTATTCTTTCTATTGTTGTGATCTCTACCATTTGCAGCTATAATGGCTTCGACTCTGCTGGGAAGGCTTTCTACAAGTTTTAAGAGTGTGTTTATGGGAATTTTTTGACCAATTTTCCAGTAGTATATTTGTGAGGTCAAACAAAGCTTCCACACCAAACTCACTCATCCATGTCTTTATGGACTTTGCTTTGTGCAAGAGTGCACGTGGTGTGTCAGGAAGGGGCCATTCCCAAACTGTTCCCATAAAGCTGGGAGCATGAAATTGTCCAAAATGTCTTGAAATGCTGAAACATTAGTTTCATTCACTGGAACAATCCAACACCATAATTCCCCCTGCACCAAACCTTGCACATGGCACAATGCAGATAGACAACTACCGTTCTCCTGGCAATGACCAAACCCAGGCTCATGCATCAGATTGCCAGTCTCCACTGCTCTCGAGTCTGGTGGTGGGGTGCTTTACACTGTTGCATTCCACACTTTGCATTGGATTTAGTGATGTAAGACTTGAATGCAGCTGCTCAACCATGGAAACCCATTTCATGATGCTCTATTGGCTGTTTATGAGAAGTTTGAAGGTCTGTAGTGATTAACTCTGCAGAAACATCTGTGTACTATGCACCTCAGCTTCTGCTGACCCCACTCTGTGATTTTATGTGGCCTACAACTTTGTGGCTGAGCTTCCCAATCGCGTTTGCTTTTAGTGGTTAAATAGTTGACTGTGGAACATTAAGTACTGAGGAAATTTCACAACTGGACTTGATTTAAAGCTGAAGCTGTCTGCATGGCTAGGTGCTTGATTTTGAACACCTGTGGCCACGGAAGTTATTGGAACACCTGAATTCAATGATTTGGATGGGTGAATACTTTTGATATACGTAGAGTATTATGTCTACTTCATTTGTCATGAAATAACGAGGAAACAGGCCTCAATTGGCTATTAAACTGTCCAATTACCTTTGTGCCCATTACTATGGGGAGAAGCATATAAAACTGCTGTATTTCCTAAACAATAGAACATTTTTGGAAAAAAAAAACCATTTTAAATAAACCTGAAAGTTTTAAATTGGGTTTAAAACTCATGATGGTGGTGTACACAGGAAACATTACAGAAACCATCTTTGTCGAACAAGTTGTAATTTGATATGTATTCACCCACCAATTTGTGAACTGTCCACTACAGCATAAGAAAACAAAACTTTCCAACATTTCCTTCCCCAAGTTGGAAAGCTTTACTTGTATGTTTCAGCTGAGGTGGCTTCAGTTTGGCATTGACAGCATATGGGGAGAAAGAGTAAGAAAGAAAGGCAAGATCATTGTCACAGGTCTTCTCCATGCTGCCTGTTTCCACACACAGACAGCCAGTGTCTCACACTGAATACCTCACGAGTGCACAGTAGTGTCACATGTTCGGCTCTTTTCCCTGTTCCCCACCCATGCTTGTCTCACACCCTCATTGAAGTTAATCGCTATAGTTACATTAGCCTTGATAATGTGGGAAACTACTGTGACCACAAAAATTTATCCTTCCGGTGGACTGCTTGTCATGCACTGGGTCTTGTGAATGACCCATTTAAGCACAATTCCTATTTCTTCTTCCCTGGACCTTGGGGTATTTCCTTACCCTGAGAATTTTAAAAAACAGGACGAAGCTTTAATGCATCATTTGTCTGGTAGTCTACTAACCATTTAATGCAGAAAATCAGGCAATATGTTATATATCCTTTGACTTACGAGTTTAACAACCTTTTAGGGCTCTCTACCCCATTTAGTTTCTGAAGCCTACTAATGAGAATTGGAGCTCTATCTCACTTAAAGCCACCATATATTTACCGTCTGTAAACATTTAAAAAAGTGTACCAATTACAAATTAAAACTTTTAGCTAAAGAGGTTTAATGATGATCACATCAAAAAGATCTAATGGAAAAGACTCCTTTCATTTCATTTTCAGTTTCTTAGAGATTAGCTTCCATCAAATAAAGACTCATTGGCGAAAATGACCCAAAGTGATTAATCAATGAATGTAAGTTATGGCAAAATAACCATTCACGACAGGTCTGTTTTTAATAATGTCCCTGTCTTATATTCAGTTCAATGTTTCTAATCTGGTTCTAAAGCCTCTCCCTGCAGTTCCACTTTTGCCCACAGCAAGGCACTCCACACCCTTCTTGTGGCTTTAATCCAATCTAAGAGAGCTGTAGCATCTGGTGGATGAGCAAATTAGACAGCTTAGGGGAGCCAGTGGTCCTACATTTGGCATTGCAAAGCTCCTTTACTGGGACATCGGTACTTAATCCTCACGGCTCTGATCATTACAACTGATGAGAGGAGGAGACCGCTCCGCATTGTCTCAAATGCAAGCTCTCCTGCTCTGCTCAACAACAAACATCGACATCTAAGCACAGATGCACATCTAAATGTAACATTATGTAACTAGTTTCCACAATGGATTTTAATATGTATTTATTAAATGTTAAATTCCCCTCATATTTTTGTTGTCTAAAGTAAAATTTATTGTAGCAAATTATGTTTTTTTCTTATTGATTAATCTGCTTTTAACTCACTGATTTTACAGGCAGTCAAACTTTCCTCTAGCCTGACATCAGATATGTAAATATCTAATTTTATCTGACCAGCAGGTGAAAATATATTTAGTTTACAGTCATCTAAAAAGAAAGTAAGTGGATGGAAACTATGTGGAATCAAAAAGTGCTTTCTGTTTTTAGTTTACAAATCATTAACAGACTTTCAAAATTGTACGTGTTTGACTTGATAATTAACTTTGGAGTTTGGCAATTTTCACATAAATGAGTGTGAATAAGAGTTCTCCTTTTTAAAAGAAGACAGTACAACATAAAATGTGTTTAAAAGTTTAAATGTAACTGTTTTAAGGTAAAAAAAAAAAAAAAAAAAAATTTCCAAAGATTACTGAGTCTCTGCTGCCACGGTGTAAGAAAGCATAGGATGTTGTAAATATATTAAGACTGCACAAAATATTATCTAAACACTTGTTCTTCCTTATACCAGTCTAGTTTGACACAGTGCATTATATTAAAACGTAAGCAAGTCTATCAAACAGGTTGATCATAGAAATAAATATTGTGTTGTGAAGTCCCGAATTAGCTCTGCTGCTTTTTTGGTGACCCCAGCTCTCGTCCTTTTTATTTTTTTTAAAGCATCACACAGGGCTATAATAATCAGGCCTGCAGACAGCCCAATCACTGTAAGTGTATAATGCTGCTCACAGATTTGCTGAATCTGCTAGCATTTTGAATGCAGTGTAATTACAGCACAGATATGATTGAGCTGGATGAGCAGTAAATGGGGATCACAGTGGGGCAGATCATCATAATCAAGCTGTCCACATGTTTCTCAGGCAAATCTCATTTTTTTGGTATCTAATCAGCAGTACAGTGTATTAGCAAAAAAAAAAAAAAAGTCTGGGGTCAATTAGCTTTTAGTTTAGTGGATTCAAATATTTAAATAAATACAACGTAGCTTGCTTTAAGAATTAATTTAGGCCGAGATAAAAAGGATTTTTTTGCACATCTTTGTTTTTGTTTCTTATCTGCACAGCAGAGACTGACATATAGTTAGCCTGTTCTTCATAACAAGCTACTTCCCTGTCTCTCCTTCTGCCAGAACTGTCAACCTCCTAACAAGGTGCACATATTCACAGCTGCTGCTGCAGGAGATGAGCCCAAATGAGGAGAGTCTACATAAGATGAGAGGGACGTGCCAGACAACAGGTGCATGGATACATCACGGCTCATCCACTGGCACCGCACTGTATGATTCCAGCCATATAAAAGACAGCTGGTTTTGATCTATTTCATATTTTTTTTAGATCGATTACTTGTAACTGTACAGCAACTCTCACTCTTCAGACAGGCGGGAGTATGACTAAGGGTGTCTCATCCTAGTCTCACAGGCTATTCACACTTACTCTTCCCCCTGTGGTGATAGCGATGCCTCTCCGCTGTGTATCTGTATCTGTTTGTTCATTCATAGGAAAAGCATTAGTGACACGTAGATGAGTCATAGAGCCTTGCGTCTAAACAGTCCACGGCGTGTCAGAAACCCTGCCACCCTTCTGCTCCTCGCCTCAAGGCACTACTCATACCCTCACCAGTCTTCCTAGTTACTCTAACTTGTACATACGCATACATATGCTTTCTGTGTTTGTTCAAACACAGCGGATCCCACCTGATGTGTTGGGTGCCACAGAGCAGATGTTGCTGTAGTTGTGGGCCGGACAGCAGTGGGAGGCTGTGGACATCCTCATTACTGAGATGCTGTTGGGGTTCTCCTCTCTAGTGGGATCTCTTTAATGAAGTGGTTCTTCTTATAATCATTCACTCTAATCACCACACACTGTAAATACAGGAAATTCTGCGCAGTAATGTGCAGTTCTTGTGAATACAGATGAATACCATAAATACCGATCCCTCCGAGAAACAAGACATTAACAAAAAGGTAGTGTGCAATCTTAACTATGTGGCTCAAAAACAGAAATGAGAGGCGTGCCAACACTCGTAGGAATGTAGATGTTTAAAACGTTAATTGTGTTGTGGTAGTTATTTCAGTTATGAGAGCACAAATGATTAGTCACATCCATCCACATACATACACAATAGGAATTGCAACAAATGCTCACCTTATGTCAGGAAATATAAGGAATTCAGTGTGAGCATGGACCTGCAGGGAAGCTCAGCATGAGTTACCTTGTTTTTAATGTTGCACTTATTCAATTCTTCACTATATTTTACAGTCATATACTGTTTATGGAGATTAGAGGAGGAACACTAAATTACAAAATTACAAAAAAGAAATGGCAATCGCACAGCTGACAGTATCATACTGCAAAGCTTACATAATGTAAGCTTTGCAAATCTAGCTCCAGCACTTAGCTGTAATCCATTCCAATCTGGCCATAGCTGCCATCGCTTTCAGGTGAGACATGAGCATAAAGGTCTGTTTAGGTGCAGAAACTAATTTTGGATACAGAGAAAGGTACCCCCCCAAAAAAAGCAAACAAACAAACAAAACAACAACAAAAAAACGGTTACTTTGATGGTCTGTATCCAGACCTGAATAAACAAGACTTTCCCCATCTCCCATTCAAGTTTGCTGCGGGAATCTCGACATTTTCCGGCCTGGCTGTGTTAATTGTAGAGCCGGCAGATGGAGCAGATGTGTGTGTTTATACAGTATGTGTCACACTCCCTCTGTGACTTTCAGAGGTGATGTCAGGTGCAACACCTGGAGTTTGTCTCTTAATTAGGACGGGCGTCTCCAAGGCGATACCCAATTAGAAAAGCTGAACCCGGCTCTCGGGGCTCATGAGCGGATAGAGATCAGATGCATCTCATCTCTCTCCGGCAAATTGCTTTCATCAATAAAGTATATTTGTGGTGCTGATACCATATTTCTGTTCCTGCTAAACACATTTTCTCACTCCACACTCTTGTCCCACACACACACAGCAGGCTGAAGAGAAATTCCACTCTGAAGGAATATTATTATGAAGGCTGTTGCACCGACTCACCTTGCAGTGCGGTATTCAGTCTCCTTTGCGCTTGACTGTGTCCCTCTGTTCTTACAGCTATCTATCAGTTTCATAGCATGCAATCTGCATCCTTCCAACCTCCCACTTCCCGCCCACCAGCGTTGTATCTGTTGTGTTCTGCATGCATGTAGTGTGCACAGAAACAATCGCATTGTGTTTGCACTGTGAGGGCTCAAGTGTTTTCATTTTCCTCAGCCCCCCCCCCCCTTCTGTATAAAAAGAGACAGGAGCTCCTGGGCAGAGAACACCCACCGCAGAGCTGCCCCGGCGGGGTTAGGGGGAGTGTAGAGGGTGCTCACCCCCTGGCTAGTTGCTACTCGTAAAAGAGGGGAGATAAGAGCTCTGAGGTTGTTGTGTGGTTGTAGGAAGGACTGAACGAAGGCTGGCGGGGAGGAGGTTGAAGGCGTGGAGGGGGGGCTTCTTCATACATTTTTATGACCACGTAGATAAGGTCAGTAGTGTGCCATCGTTACTAGGCAACACTGCGACCCTGAGTTGGATTGAGTTGTGAATGTGAGAAGTCAGATATTCTTATTACAACAGCCCTGCTTCGGTTCTGCTGTGTGCATTTGTTAACAAGCAGCTTGTCTCTGTGTGCCATTCTCCGCGTGAGTCGAGGCTGAAGGACTGCTTTAACTGGACGATTAACTGTGGCACTGAAATAATTAGAAGGCCATTGATTGGGTTATTAAATTGTTACAGCCATGTTGGTGATATACTGGTATCTGTGGACTCTTCAGATACGTGATGATGGTAATGGTGATGAAAAATGACGAGCGGGTGTTTGATTATATATTTTTAATGATCCAGTTCATGTGGGGATACACTAGACTGTGGGCGTATTGATTTTTCCAGTTTTCAAGCAGAGAATGGAGAAGATGGAGACCAGGCAGATATGCAGCCGGAGTACAAATCACCCAAAAAAAAAAAATCCACCCTATTCTTTACCCTTTACTCACACTCTCCACTGCTCCTTTCTCCGTCCCCCTCTTTGCCATAACCCTCTCAGCTCTCCATCCTCACTTCCTTATTTCTGCCACTCCTCCAGCAGGTTTTCATTAGGTTCCCCCCCTTCCACTCCTCTCCCCTCCCCTCCCCTCCCCTCGCTCACTCTCCTGCCTCTCCTACTCTCTCCTCCCATTTCTGTCCCCTTCAGCGTCCTAGTTTAGCACGTCAAGGTTGGCTACAGATATGCTCCTCTGTGTCTTGGGGCTAACCAATGGAAAACTGGCTGGGGTTGCTGTAGTAGGCTGGGGTGTTGGTATTACGAAATGAGGAGGAGACGGGGAAAAGGTTGCTGTGTGTGCTGTGGTCCGTTTTGCAGAGCCGCACGTGACCCTCAAACGCTCCCAGGGTTAACAGTCTATATCTGAAAAATGTATACTGAAAAAATAAGCAGCTCATTTTCTCACAGCACAGTCGATTAGACGACTTCATTAACTTTATTATTCACCACAGCAACAACAAATGCGTCCAAGCGTGTACGTCACTTTTTAGTGTCCCCCGGAAACACGTCAGTCTGAATTTCATTGTTTTTTCACACATTGAAGCATGTTTTTGTTTTCTAATTGCTCTGCGTGTGTTATCAAATTAGTAAAGGTGTTTTCTCACTTTGTGTGTGTTTTCTCGACTTGTCTGTGTTTTCATGCGCTTCACTGCACTGAGCTGTCAGTTACAGCACACTTAGGTTAATACACATGATTCAGGGAATTAGGCTCACTATTATTGCCTCGGAAATCCTGTTACATCTGCTGGATGTGACTGAAGTTAGTGGCTAAATCTGAATTAGCAATTAAGATAAATGAATAAAAGAATAGTCAGGTTTTTGAGAGTTTGCAGTAGGAAGGGAAGCAAAGGCATCCAGCATGCAGAAGCTGGCTGGAAGCATGGTCCAAGGATTAGTCTCTGCTTTCAGATAACAAAATACACTTAAAGCACATGTAAAGTTCACAGTTGAATACATACAATCCACAGTTTGAGTAATCTGTTCAAAGACTGAGCTTTAAAAGTGCTGGTAAGTTTATTTTGTAAGTTATAAACAGTTGTAGGTTAGCTATATCCCCTGTTTCATGGTTTGATATGGCATTTAAAGAATTACTTTGAAATAAATCGTCTAATAACTTGTTTTTGTCAGCTCCAGCAGATTTTGCACAGATTTTCAAAGCTCTTTCTGGATTTAGCAACTGAAGCGAGTTACATGGCTGATTTCAAACTATAGATACTAAAACACTGGTGTTATTTATTCAGTAAATGAAACGTCACCGTATCATCAATAAAACGGCGCCTGCTACTCTTGATCTAACGCTGACAATGAACACAACAACAGCTCAGCACCAGGCTAACAGTGCACCACTGCAAACTTTGTCACAACACTGCAAAAAAACCAGCACAGCACGCAATAAACTGGGTGACTTTTTCATGCAATCCCAACACGTTCTCATCAAAACTATGTCTATGTTAAAAATGATAAAAGGACACTTGCTCTCACCTTTCTTTCTCCATCTCTCAGTGTTCCACATTAACCTCGCCCTGGAAAAATACAAAAAGCTGTACATTAGCTAGCAGACACATTTTGTGACAAATCATCCAGAAATATTATATGTGTTGAGTTGTTTGCAAGTTGCATTCGAAATGCCCTGATACGTAAACAATATGACTCTGATTATCTGACCTCTTCCCCAGGACTAGCTAAATGCTACAGCTGCAACTTTATTTATATCTGCACCATGAATGGATTGCAGAAATGAGAACGAAAAAAAAAAACAAAAAACGATGTATCTTCTTCATAGTGAGATAGTACCTCAGCACAAAAAATAAAAGATAACTCATTTGACAGTAACGTTCATTAATCTGCCTTCACAATTTAATTTTTACATTAACGAAAAGTGCCAGAACGCCATTCTGGATCATTCCAGCGCACCTGCAACACCTGGTCATAATTGCTAACTTCTTTAGCAAGCTGCATCCATAAAGTGTATGGATGCGTCACACAGACACAGTTACCTGATAATTAGTACTAAGTAACATCCTAAATAAAATACTAGACTTTCGCCCACACATCTTAAAATGAAGCATGCATGATAATAACATAGCGATGCTTTAAGATTGCCTCCCTTTTGGAGATGGCTTCATTTTTCAGTAACAAGATATAAAACCAGAAAATTAACCAAAGTATCCAGTTTTAGAAGCTTCTGTATCACATAAACTATTATTTAGCTGGTTAAAATATTTTATCCACAGCATGTAACAGATGATAACCTCTTAGTCTAACCTTTTCACCCTTTCTTTTGACCTGAACAGAAATACAGCTTATCTTACGTATTTTTTCATTAGTCCCTTTGACTTCTTGACTTTCAAAGCCTGATGCCTTTGATACAGCTGTCACATTCCCAGGTTATAGCAGTTCTGCCCTAATTTAAAGAGTGTGCATGTGTCCTAATGCTGATTGACCCGCAGGTATCGTGTTCATCCCAAGGGGAACCTCTAGATTGTAAACATATAGCAGCTTGAACCACTCCGGCCACTCTGTAACCTTATACACAGTTGTATGAGGAGCCACGAGCATGGCTTGTCTCTTATCAATGTCATTGTCTTAGCAAACAAAGGGGATCATTATACCAATGCTGAGAATGTTTCTATTCTGAGTTAATGGGTCGCATAGTGTAAAGGCAACCTGATCCTCCTCTGGGTGGCGAAAGGAGTGAACTGAAGGCTGACATTTTGCTGATGATAGGCCAGCCTGTGTTTTGTTGTAAGAGACGCTGGGCTTCACAGGCATTGTCAAAACAAGAGGCCCCATCCTGAGGGATTACCCGGCCTGTCTGCACACACACCAGGGATAGGGTTGACCAGAGGGACAGACGGGGTTGTGCATGTGTGTGTTTGCATGTGTGTGGAAGGTGCTGAATGGAAGAAACATAGCTAAAGGAGAATAGGCTACTTCTCGTCAGTGTTGATATTTTGGTGTGACGATTGTTTGTTAACAGCTCTGGAGGACGTTTCAGTAAATCACAGAAAGAGCTTGACTGGATTTAGATTATAGGGAAATTACAATAGCTACTAAAGCACACTGCCTATTGTTACCTATCTGATTGCATCGCAAGAAGCACATCACTCACGCTTACTCAAGATTACAACATTATGGAGTTAGTATTTCACTTTATTTTGAGCTTCATGTTCTTTTATTACGTCCCGCTTTGTCTGATTTCCTTATTAAACTTGTTTTACATTTTCCTTTTTGTCTTACAATCAAATAAATAAATTACACAATCACACATTATTATTTGTGATTTATTTTTATTAGAATTTGTAGTTTTAATTTCATGAGCATACTGCATATGTTGCTGTGGAAAACTATTGTATCCCTCTTCTTCATTTTCTGAGTTTTTGCATATTTGCCACACTTACATGTTTCATCAAACAACTTTTAAAATTAGACAAAAATAATCTAAGTAAATACAGTAAATGCAGTTTTTAAATGATGATTTCATATATTAAGAGAAAAAAAGCTATCTAAACTTAACTGGCCATATCAGAAAAAGTAAATGCTGTCTAAACCTAATGACCGGTTTTGCCGCTCTAGGCACCAAGGACTGCAATCAAGCGTTTGATAAGGCAATGAGCCTTTCACATCCCTGTGGAGGAACTTTGGCTCACTCTTCTTTGCAGTATTATTTTAATGCAGACACATTAGAGGGTTTTAGTCCATAAACAGCCCATTAAAAGTCGTGTCAAAGAATCTCAATCTGATTCAAGTCTGGATTTTCACTATGCCATCCAAAACCTTTTTTTTTGCAAGTCCATCATTAAGAGGTGGACTTGCTGGTATGATTTTATATGATTGTCCTGCTGCAGAACCCCAGTGTGCTTTAGCTTCAGGGCACAAACTAATGCCAGACCATCACACTACCACCACCATGTTCGACTGCTGGTAGGATGTTCTTTGTATGAAATGCTGTGCTAGTTTTACATCACATGTAACGGAAATCAAATCTTCCACTGTCCATTTGTCGTTAATGAGTCTCACCATTGTTGATTGGAGACCCAAAGCCTTTAAAATGATTTTGTAACCCTTCCCAGACTGCTCTTTAGCTCGTGGCACGATGTGCAGCTTTTTGAGATCTTTTAACATTCTTCACTTTGTCAGACAGATTCTGTTTAGGTGATTTATATAGTACTCACCTTTTAAAAAAAATGTAGTTAATCACAGAAGATACATGATTTCACAAGGGGGGGGGGGTACTTTATCATAGCACTATATTGCATATACTAGGAAAAAATGGTGCATTCCTGAACTGCATCATACATTCACTCAATGATGTTGTATTTTGGAGAAATGCTTAACAGAGAATAAAAGAATTTGAAGTGTCAGGTCCTCTAAATGCTGTGAAATACTCAAGGAAGTGCTGCCATATCTTTTTAACCCTATTTGCTTTCTCTAAAATCTAATTTCCTACTGTCTCTATTAAGCTACTATACAACTCCACTAGCCATTTAACCCAAGATGATATCGTTTAGTTTCAGACCTCAATAATAGTTTGGGGTTTTTTTGCAATTACTGACTGACTTGATCAACAAGGTTGTCCAATAAAATCGTCCTGTTTTAGTGACCAACACGGAATGTCTGCCTCATGTCTACAATAATGAATGAGAAGCAGTGGATAGGAGCCCATGTGCTATAGGACTGTTTATGGGTGAACAAAGTGCTGATGGGTGTTAAAACTGGATGTTAAAGAGCAAATAATGGATCCAGATTGGGCCGTTTGACATGCACATACATTTACAGTCCTATAGACCATCTTTTTAGTTTAGTTGTCAGTAGGAAGCAGAGTTTATCAGAAGCTTTAAGTTCCTAAATTTAAAATGCTTCCTCTTCTATAGTTCCTGATTCACCAGTTCCTAGAGAAATGGGATGAGTGCAGTGCAAATGGGATAAATCACAACAATACAACTTCCACTGGTTTAACAGTGGCTGCCACCACTCTGATTAATATCTTTGATCTAATTTTATCATCCCCACTGAAGCTGGCAGTAAAATAAAGAGTGCCAACAGATCCCATCCCAGTGTGAGTATCACAGTCAGAGGAGTCACGACCTTGACTGTGCAGAGCCACGAATTGTCTCACATGTGCTCTATTTCCTTCCTTATATACACGCACCGATACATTGGCACATGCAAACACACCCGCACAAAGACATGCACTGCAAGGCCAAGACTGCCTGCAGCAGCCCGGGGGCTTCATTGTCACATTTACTTACTGCTGTTTAGGCATCATGCTGGGGGGCTAAAACGAACTCTCTCCTCCTCCCCCAACCCACGCAGTGAACTCAAACCCCACCGAAATCCACTCTGCTCATGTCCAAAACATAGCTGTGGAGCTGCTGGATGCTGTTATATAGTTATTGTATTTGTCATATGGATTTCTATCCCTCGTGGCTGAAATGACCCTTTTTCTCCTTGTAATGTTGGTTTTGGAGATTTTGTCAAAAGAACTAAAATCAAATGAATTTACACAATGGATGCGAAACCAGAAAAGCCTGTTCAGTGTTTCTAAAAGTGCAAACACATGCACATCATAGGTTACGGCTTTCAGCTTGCAATGGGAGCACACCAGTCTCACTGCCAACAAAGCTTTGAAACAAAGCTTCATTGTCACTCACTTGTCTTCATACACTTGTGTGTTAAAACGGTGTTTCTCATTGCAGAAACTAGCACGTCCTTTTAGGGTGACTGGTGCATTTGTGCATGTTCTGGGGAAGGTGCTTTGCAGTGGCTCGTGAGCAGATGTTGAAGTGCACTGGCTTGTCTCTGAAAGCATTTTACCAAAATACCAAAATCAAGACAAATAATAGCAAACTGTTGCTCAAACATCAGCTTAGAAAGTTGTCCTATAGTAAAAAAAAACAACAACCCAGCAGCCATCTTGGTTTTCTTCACTATTTTACTTTTGGCTTGTTCAGAATTAAAAAATTTTGTGTAAGCTGCTCCAAAATGTTTCCATCCATGTGAGTCCTGTAGATGTGACAAAAAGCAGAAGGCTCTGATTAGATGTTCAGTCCTGCAGTGCAAATACAGCTAGTTACTCTTGTGATAACAAAGTCCTTTCTGGACATATGTCACTACTCTGGGGACATCTTTGGGTAGGTACTTTTAAACACTAGCTAAATTGTAGGTGCCTATCAATAAAAGATGTATTATTACTATTATTATTTAATTTGCTTTATGTTTAGTGGATAAAAAGTTCATCAATTATCTTCTAGAAAAACAGTGGGAGGTCGCAAATTTATTACAGAGTAATACAGAGAGAGACGCTCACGTTCACACCTACAACCGATGTAAAAACACCAATAAATCTAACCCATGCACATTTTTGGATGGGTAGGAAGCCTGAGCATATAAAGAGAACCTACACAACCAGGGGAGAACATGCAAACACGCCCCCCGCATAGCCAGTCCATCTGAATCCCAGGACCCTCTTGCGCGGTGATATTCCTGATCACAGCACCAGTGTGCAACCCTAGTTTGGTGATTTTACCCCAAAATAATCACCCCAAATTTGCCTTTGTGGTTACTACATATATATACGTGATATATGTATATTGCCTACTGGCCTAAATATAATCTGTTAGGGTTTACCACTGAATACCTCAGCCACTGGTGACAAGGTTGTGGCTCTTGTGTTCAGAGTGAAAATCAAGGTATTGTCTTTCACATCAAAAGTAGCCTGCTCAGTTGTACAGCTGCTGTAAGTGATAAACAGCAGCACCTGTTTTCCATAAGTGCGGATAAAGCCTGTGCCAACAGTAACATTTGATCTATGTGTATGTCCACGTCTGACTTTTGTGTTTTCAACATATCATCGATTTTTATTTCTCTGTACAGTGATGCTAAAATTTGAACTTTCATTTAATACTGTTGTTCTTGTGGTAATAAAATCTGCTCTCACAGCATCCATGTTTTTATTAAATAGAAGAGAGGGAGGCAATTATTTTATAATTATGGTTTTTAATGTAAAAGGGCATTTAACCCAAGCTAACCAGATATTAGATACTCATATAGAGATCAAACATAGCTCATAGACAAAGTGCTGTAATTACTGGGAGCAATATTGATTATAAAGATTATATATAAATACAGGTTAGAGGCTTTTTTCCTCAATTGCATTCCAGTAATGTGAGCGTTCTTTGCTGAAATGAATATGAGCCGAATCATCAAACACACCTGCTGTAATTTAGTTGTTGTGAGGTCGAGTGGTCAGTGTTGATGTTACACTGTGCTTGTTTGCTGTCAAACACACTGTGTGAAAATGTGCTTTTACTGGAAGTGCCCTCATATGGGGCGTGCGTACGGTGGTGTGACGGTGTATATAGTGTACACACACAGTACATATGCCCCTGACCTATGTGCTAAGGTGAGGCCGAGTCATTGCCTCTATTCTATGCTTTGTGACGCCAAATGTTAGTTTTCAAAGGCAAACAAATATCACCTTTTGATTAGCTTCGCTTTATCTAGTTCGCTGCCAAAGTTTTAATTTCAGCTTCTCATAAAATCCTGTTTGCTGAGCGAGATTACACCAGAGACGTTATGAGGACTTTGATTACACCAATGCTTCATTTCCCCTAAAATGTCAGATGGCAGTCTCTAATGCCATGGATCCCTCCCTCAATCCCTTGAACCCACAGTCAAAGCCTTTTTTCCTCCCTCTCTAAGAACTGTTTGTCTCTACAGGCTGCGGATGTCACCTTTAGTTGTGGAAAAGCTTTCTTTTAACATTGCTAAAAAGGCTGAACCGGGGAAAACTACGGGCAGTTCAGGTCCGTTTGATTACCTGTAGGGCATGAATGGGCTTTGCCTTCGGCATCAATAACGCATAGTCCTTGAACTTTACAAAGATGCCCTTGAGCAAGGTGTTTTACTTTCATTTTAAAATGGCTTATTGGAAACAGATGATGAAACCTTGTTTGTGTATTACAATATTTAAGTGTGACTGCTGTGAATGAGTATGGGCAGCAAGCGAGGGGAAAACAAAGCTTGGATAAAAATATGGCACGGCAAATGATCATATCTCACATTCTGCAGCAGCTAATCAACTCAGTTGTTCTTCCATGCCAAGAATTTAGAGCCAAAAAACCAGCACAGTGCTCCTAATCAGCTCTAAATGACAGCTAGGATCTTTAACCATTTGCCCTGAAACACTAGCACTTTCTCCTTTACTCCAGTCTTAAACTTGTTTGGATTTATCTTGCAGCTTAAAGGAAAAAAGTAAAACAGCAACACTCATTCGAACAGACAGTGTGGAGTAGCATTTGTAGTAAAAGAAAAAAAAATCTCCTGACAATATCTGACCAATTAAACATGAGTAAATACAAAGATCTGAGTACTATTTTAACAGGAAGGACGCTGTGACAAACAAGACTGGACAGCAGCAAAATGCAAAGATCAAAACAGCTGAACTGAGAATTCTCAGCCCAGCATCTTTACCAACTTAAAAGGCAACTATTAGCGTTAAAAGTGTAGTCATTATACCCTTTCACCATGAAACCTTCTATTTATTTATCTTTGTACACATTCAGACTCGTAAGGGGATGTATGAGCATACAAAATGAGTGTCTTGGGGTATATAGCTGGAATCTCACTTGCAATGTATTCTGTCATGTGGGACAGAGCATGAGCTGCAGACTGCGCTGCCGGTTATATCACACTGAGTGTAAACCGGCGCTGTGGACAGGCCCACAGGCTTCCACAGCCAACTACAGCTATACCCTTGACTTCAAGGCAGGCATTAAAATGGAGGGGTGGTGGTTGTGGGGGTGGGGATGGTGGTGAGTGGTGGATTATTGGGTTGAGCGAGGCGATATAAACTGTGTGAGTATGTGCGTCTTCGGGGTGGGGGGGCTCTTCATCTTAACCCCTTTTCTTCTCCCAGACAGAGTGGCTCCCTTTTTTCTCCTATTTTCTGTTCCATGCGATTATTAAATCTCATCATTCAAGTTCTCATTGTTATTCAGCTTAAAAGAAAACAACAATTACATTTTCTACTTAAACTACAGAAAATACGCGTCACTGGGCGTCCTTGTAGATTTTCATTATTACTCGGGAGCTCGCTTCTGTTTTCACACACGAAAGAGAAACATTAGGAACTAAATTCAAGCCAGAAATGGGGTACAGCGGCGTGTTCTGCGTACACCTGCACGGCAGCAGACAGCGCTTTCTATTTGAGCTGATACAACCCCGTGCGTAAAAATCCTTGGTACCTTGGTGCGTCAGGTGGAGCTCATTTCCTTAATGCAAATGCCCCACTCGCTGCGTGCTCTCACACTCTTCCACCTCCACAACAGTATCCTGCCCCGAGGAGCGACCGGCTGCCGCCTCTGCTCCTTTAAGGCAATGAGGAATTAAAACGTCTGCAGGGGCAGGGGAGAGGGTTATTCTGTGTAATGCTCAGAGAGTCAGTGTGGTGCGATTAGAGAGCGGCAGCGGGGAAGATGCGCTTGCTCGCCTCTTGCTGGACGCACAGAGGCGATGAAGATGATCTGACTTTGGAGTCTGAGCAAAAAACCTGCTTTTCATTCTTCTGCTACCGCCCTCTCTCTTCTCTTTGCTTCTTTTCTCTTTTAGTTTTAATTTTGTAACATTTTATTTATTTATTTATTTATTTTTTACCTTCAAGGATGATCCGTCTTCCAGTGTTTTATTCAGGAAACCTGAAACCGAACATTTTTCTTTTAAAGATTTAGTTTAACCATTTTTTTTTTGGTTTTTGTTTATTTTTGTTTGATTGTTTCTTTTGTTTCCGGATTTAATTTCTTTTCCCAGGATCCGCTCTAACCCGGCTCTGACTCAGCATCACACACACACCTGGGCTTCACCCCTTCAGCATCCTTTTGAATAACAGGGACAAGCAGCAAGACGCGGAGCACAGGAGGAGAGTCTGAGAAGAGCTCTCCCCAAGAAAATCACAGAGGCGCATTTATGCTCCGAGACATCCCAGAAACCAAATCAGTGTAACAAAAAAAGTACGAAGGTGATATTAAAAGTAGAGACTTGGACCGGTTTGCTTCAAGACAGTGGCAAATGTTTAACCTTACCCCAAGCGCACAGAAGAGAAACCCAGGGAGGCACCGGTCGGAGGAAGAAGAGAAAGCATAGCTTGGGGGGATTGAACGGAGCAGGGCATGTGGATATTGGCTTTTATCTTTTTCCAGAGCATCTTGAATGGTAAGTTGCACCTGCTCATCTTTTTATTATTATTTTTATCATTATTATTATTATTACTATTGCTCATCACTTACTGCAGAAGGCAAATCACTGGTAGACAGCTAAGTGACTGAGGAGGGAGGATGGAGGTCACCTGTGACCCACATGAAATGGATTTTATATGCTTGTCAAAAGGCTGACACCCCTGATAGAGGGGGAGAGACGGGCGAGGCATGAATTGCGTTTTAAATCCTTCAAGCTCTCCTACAAACCATTAAACCCATCTCTGGCCTTCAGATATACACCCTGATCCAGGAGAAATAAAACAACTATATCATGTTAGTGTGCCTATAGTCAATCTGTTTAATTGCAATAGTTGTATATTATGTCAGGTTTGAATAGTTTTTCATTTGAATCACATTAATAATATTTGTTTTTGTTTTATACCAAATGATACTTATTTTTTCCTGTCACAACCTTGTTCCACTGTGGCCCTTAGTAATAAGTGACGTCTTTGATATAATGGACATTTGGTTTAACCCTTTCCCCATCCCCCACAGAGCGCATATTTTTCAAGTTCAAATGGCCTAAATTAACACTAAAGCATCCAAAAGGCCAGTTTATACAATGATCTTTAAAGGCAGTCATTGTAATCTGGATTTTGAAGTTTTTTCTTCTTTTTTTTTTAATTAAAATAAATTATATTTCTGGCTTGAGCAGAGTGTTCACAGCACCTGCAAAACCAGTTTTGTTACAAATGTGAGCACATCTTTCTGTTATTTACCTTAAGATGTAGATAGCAGAGAGAAAGCGTGCACCATTCGTACGAAATGTTCATGCAATAAATGGAATGAACAGTACAGGTGTAATGTTTTTTGATGAAACACTGTCCACAGAGGTCATTTTTGTATTTTTTTTGTCTGGAAATGCTAAAGTACTTCACAAATTTACTCATGAAAAGAGCGTGAAATGCATGTTTTCCATTCAAATGCTGGAATTGAGACATGCAGACCCGGTCATGCATCTTGTCGTGTGTTTTTTTTTCATGTACACAAGTGCAGTTGCATGCATTTGTGCCATTGCACACACGCGTGACACCATGCAGGTATATTTGCACGCTCTCGCAGAGCATATACTTGCATATATATAAAATCAATTGTGGAAATTTGATACAGTGTATTGCATTCACTTATTGGCCAGAGTCCCTTCTACAGCGAGGGATTATGGCCGACTGGGTGTGTACAAAAAAGGGGAAGAAAAAGGGAGAGTTGAAGAAGGAAAAGGAAAGAAAATGGAAACATGTCTGGGAGACATCAGGGTGACAAGATGGGGACTGAAAAAAAAAATCAATGGTTGGTTGCTTTTGTATGAAAAAAAAAAAGAGAATTCACAAAACAAAAATTGGGGAAGTGGGGATTTACAGGTATGAATGCGTTCAACCGCATCAAGGGGCTGTGATATAATATAGTATGCCCCCAAAATGGATTTTCCCCCCTCTGGCCGGAATGATAAAATAAAGCTTCGAAATGGATTTTTGTTTCTGTGCCAACGCGTTTTCGGTGCTGAGGCAACCCTCCGTCGGTGCCGTTTATTGACATTGACTCCATATAAAATGGTATCTCCCACAGCCCAGCTTGTGCTGAAACTCATAAAGGGACAATAAGGAATCCTCATTAATCATAATCATCTGACTCTGACATTAGATCAACTGCCATGCAAGATTGTGTCCGTTTATTGCTTAAGGGATTATTGAGGAGGCCTGAGGCAACTGATAGGGATTAAGCAATAGACAGCCTTGAGTGCAGACGTTACACTTTTTGTGCTTGAGATATGCACTGCAATCTATCTATCTATCTATCTATCTATCTATCTATCTATCTATCTATCTATCTATCTATCTATCTATCTATCTATGAGAATTTTTAAGCATTTTTACCTCTTGCTATTATTTATATTTGATTTTCCCATCATGTTCAGGACCCTGGCTATATGTGACTGTGTCCTCTGTGGCAAGGTATTTTGTTGATTATCATGAAAATGAGGTGTTCATCGGCTGAGTAGTCATTGTCAGAATGAATGAATGACCTTGTAGATGGAAGCCAGCACCGAGATTGGATTCCAGACAGTTCTTGCTGTTCAGAGTTAGGCCTATCATGTGCACACTGGCCTGTCTCTATGGTAACCTCCTTAATGGGCGTTAGGGGCTGCGTCCTAAAATGTGCACCCATTCACTCTTCACCGTATGGGGGGCTATATGATGTGGTGTTGTGCAAAGAAAATATCATGCAGTTCAGAATAGCTGCTCGTAACATTTAATAACCGAAATATTTCATTCAATAAGTTGGGTTTAATAATTCTTCACAGGCTGGAAACCTTTAAAAAAATTAAAAACGGCACACCTGTGGAAATATTAAACTATTCCTGATGGGAACTGCGAGTGTGTCTGAAAACCGGGCTGACCTGGAAGCTCCTGATCCAAAGCTAATCTCATCTCGTCACGTCGGTGTGTCCACAGGTGTTATAAGCAACCATATTATAACCGAGCACCTCACAGTGCTTCTGGGTTCTCGGTGTTCTTTGCGTACGTTCACTGCATATCAGCTTAATGAACTCAATTAAAGAAAGGGAAACAGATTCGCACCCACACAATGCTTAAAAATGTCATATTTTAATTGCTTTCCTTATCTTTGGAATTGATTGTTTATTATCAAAAGGAAGCAAAAGACAACCCCGATCCTTATTACTCTTTTTATGAAAATTAAAATGTTAAATCTGACACATTCACCAGCCAAGAGGCACAATTACTTTTTGTATTCCGTTTAAGACTTTATGCTCTTGCTATTTCCTGCACCTATCAAAGTAGCATCTATAAATTCAGTCATCAGTACAGGAGAGGAACCATTAAATATCTCTGCCTGAAAGCTGCCTCTGGGCAAAACCGCAGCGAGCTAAACTGGCCTATTCAAATTCTCGTTGCAAAGATATAATGAGACAAGGCTTCTCACAGAGTCCCCACCAAGACTGCAATGATTTGTAGACATGCACACGGCTTAACCCAACGCTCGTGACTTAAAAAGGACTTATCTCGTATTTCTTCAATAAATGAACTATTATGTAGAGGTCAGGAAATCATGCAATCAAATTTTGATCTCAATTAGCTGTGACCTTTCGCGGACTACACACACACACACACACACGCACACTTGGAAATAAGGAAGCTCTTCCAGAGCATCCATCCCAGTGTAGCTTACAGTACAGTAAATAGCTGCCAACATCAGTTAGCCTGCCAATTTTACATGACCCCACATTATTAGCAACCTGCAACACTGGATGGAAATGCTGCGGGGACTGGGGTGGATAGATAGATTGAACTTGGCTGCAAATAGACGGTGGGACGAGTGTTTGCGTGGTAATAAATCTACATGAAGGCGATAAAGCCAGTGCAGTGATGAGAGCCTCCTTTTGTCGGCGATGCCTCTGTAAAAAGGTCTGAGGATCAGCGGCCTCCCGGCAGCCGGGTCTGTAAAGCAAATAGAGAGAAACCTGATCACCCTTATGGTTGCACTCACAACTAGTAGTCTGTTTACTAATTACCAATTAGGATTTGGTTGCACAAGCAGTATCATAGCTCTTGAAATCAAATTACCCCATGAAAACACCCAGCGTACAGTCGAGTGATAGATCATCTTGTGCAGTCTCACTCTGATCTGAATATCTAATGGGCTAAATTAAGTTTACAAACCCACTTAACTCTTCCTCACTTGTGTGAGTTGTGAGAAGGTTTGTTGGGTTACGTTTTGAACTCTGCGCGTGATTCCAGTTGAAAGAGGTGCTAATGTTGGGTAATGGATACCCTGATGTGTGATCATAATAGATATCCCCTAGTTCATACATCCCAGCTGTATAATGAGGGCTACTCTACTGTACCATACCTCCTCGAGCCTGTCTAACTCCCTAATTAGGAGCAAGCTTTGGCGACTCGTGCATGTGCGCGCATGCATGTGTATGTGTGTGTGCTGCATTTCACCCAATGTAAAATCTAATTACCGATCACACTGTGTCTGACAGGATTCCACTGAATCGGAGGTGTAATTGCGCAAGCCTGCGTGTAAATGTCTCTTGCATTAAAATGTTAACGATATCATTTAGCATCTGCGGGGAAGAGCAGAAAAGCCCTCAGCACCCAGATGTAGGTGTTTGATCATGCGTGCAAAGTGAGGCTGTAGTACATCTGGCGGGGATTTCCCTCTCAGAGAGGGTTCTCAGTAGAGAGGATGTTTTTAATTCACTCAGCACCTGTCAAAGTGACATGTTATATTACTGGGCTACACTGCACAGGTACTGTAGTGGGGGAACTGGTGTAGAAGCTTTATTTGACAGTTTCAAAAAGACTAAGTCACCAGTGAACCACTTCTGCTTTCCTGTTGCAGAAGTGGTTTTCTGTTGATTTTAGTTTCAAAGTAGTTTGGAACACGCCCGCTTATGACAAAAGACCCAGTGAGTGTCTGAATAACAGACCCGCACAGCTGCAGACCTCTCTTCTTGATGCAAAAGCCAAAATGTGAAGATCTACTGCCAGGCACTAATTCAAACTTTATCAAGGTCAAAAGTTTGTTTCCAAAATGCTCGACCTGAGCTGTCCCTCTGATGTACTCGTTTGTAATTCTGTTCATCTGGGTCAAATCTCAACATCTTCAACTCTGCCTACCGCCAGCTCGGCCATTTGTCTTTTTGGTAGCATCACTGTCTCCAAACTATACATCATAACAGGGGGTCTCGAGCCAGTGTGCGCCTAGTTTCAGTTCCAAACCTGGATATATCTGCAGGGTTGCATCAGGAGAGGTATAAAGCGTAAAATCTTTTCCAAATCAAACATGCGGATCATCAAGAATGAAACAAGGTCCCATACGCAACCTACAGCAGCATTCAATCAAAAATTCAGAGTCACCCTGCTCTTAGTTTTGACTAAATGGGGTCAAGCTGGCAAGTTCTGTTTGAGATAATGTGGCGATTAATGATGAAAACTTGCAAATCTGTTGCAAATCAGTTTTCGTCTACATACACAAATTTGAAATTCAGAAATTCATCCACAAATCGTGACATAGTTTCTGCAAAATGCCAATTTAAGTGCAAAATGACACAGACACTCAGCAACCTCTCTTTTATAAAGGACTATAACCAGAATAAAATCAGTTGGCAACCAGATGAGTTAAGGCCCCAATTGAAAAGAGACGGGTCCTGACTCAGTCTGACTGAGATTGACTGCAACGTGTTGGCAATCTGTTGGGAAGTGGTTGAAGTTGTTGGCCTCTCACCAGGTGATATCTACAATCACCTTATAGTCCAAAATAGTTTTGAGGTTGTTGCACAACCAACCTCTGGGTGACAAATTGTTTGCACACCTAAAAAAATTAAAAATTAAAAAAATTCACAACTACATTAAAAAAAAAGAGTATTCTAAAATTAAAAATATATTCATTTATTTCTTTTTTGTAGTTGCAATGAGGCTGCCATCTTATTTTACCTCTAGCATGGCTGAGCCATTAATCAACTTAAAAGTATTTCTTTTTCAGAATTTAAATAATTAAATGATACATGCACCTTATTCACAATAAAGTTAACTAAAAAACTTTTGAGGTGATAGGATGCCGTTTTATTAAATGTGTCATGTGGATGGATTTAAGAAAACAAAAAAGTATGTAAATATGTTTCAAGAGTCAGTATGAGTTTGTCACTTCGGTAACTACAATCCCCAAATGTTAGGCAGGAACTGGTAATACAACAAACTTTATTCTAAAGTTATAACACCATATTAGGATATTAATAATAATGCTGCGTATAATTTTTTGGCCTTAAGTGAAACTTTTATACTAAAAGTGCATCACTCTTCGTGTGCTTTTAAATTAAAAAAAAAAAGCTATAAGTAATTGAAGTATAGTTTACTTTTCACTAAACTGAAAATATTTGTTAGTAGCACAATTTAATTAAACTACTTACTATTTTCCATGAATGTGTCATTTTGTGTCTTTTGGGTTTACAGTGCTTGTTTGCTAACTTGCTTTAGTTTGACGATCTGCTTCCGATCAGATATTTTAAGCAAGAATTATTCTAAACATGAGATTATAATGTTACAAGATTGCATGAGGCTTTGTGACAATATCCCCCCAAAAATCAGCTCATTAAAAGTAAAACTTCTTTTCTGCTGCCTCGTATAAACCTTGTACCTTTATTTGAGGTTTTCATGTGCTGCTGTTTTGCAAGAGGAAACTTGGTTTTATGAAATTTCATGCAGTTTTGATTCCTTTTTTACAAACCGAACAGGGAAATGTTATTGAATGCTTGTGTCAAATATAAAAAAATCCATATTTAAAATTGTGAGCTTTTCATAAAACATAGATTATATGTGCAAACACACCAGTAGTCCCTGTTGGGTCTCATTGGTGTGTGTGTGTTTGCAGGCTCACCTGTGGTGTGTATCCCACCACAGTTTTTGCCCATTGTGGAAGACAGGTGTTGAAGGTGTGATGAGTTTGCTATCCATCACCCCTAGAGACAAACAATCACACTGCACCTCATAAATACTGCCTCTTAATCTGGTCCTCCACATACCAGGTCCAGGAATTGAACTCGACTCACTTGGTAGCCCAAGGCTGAATTGATTCGCATGACTTTGGCCTTAGCATGATGCATGCCTGATGTATTGTGGCTCACCAACTGTCTGCCAGCCTGTCTCTTTCTCTCCAGCGATGCCTCTGAGCTTGGCTTTTCATGGACTCTGCTTGTATATTCATATCTGCATCCCAGTCAGTTTATTCAAAACTGCATTTCCAGGAGATATTTCACCATCAAGTCTGTCCCAGTGTCTCATGCTCCGTTGTCCGAATATTAAAGTAGGCTACGGGATAACGGAGGAGGCAAAGCTGGATAGACAGAGTGACAGAAAGACAAATGGGTCCAGCTTGGTTTCTTGACACTGCTCCTTATTTTTAAACCTGGCACAGATGCTAAGATTTAAGACCAAGTTAGTGGCGGCTATTTTTAGCTGGCCATTTTTAAAGCGCTGTCATCTTGTTTGTAAGGTGTGTGAGAATGTGCCTGTGTGTGTGTGTCTGTGTGTGTGATGTGTATTTCCTGGTGTTTATGTGAAGTATATATATATATATATATATAATGTGTGGGGAGGCTTTACGGAGTGTGTGTTCTTGTGTGCATGCAAACCAGTGTGTACGTGAGTTTAATTGGGAAGTGGGGTGGGTGGGTTAGGGTGTGACATGGAGTAGAGGCACAGGAGTGTGATTTATGTCCTTCCGGCCACTCATCGATCCCTCGGCCCGGTGTGAGACTGAGTGCATTGTCAATAATCTTAGCACTTTGTGGTATTCCTAGAATTCCCAGACCTCCTTTGCTCGGGCCAAGGTGTGATGCTGCAGTAAGCCATCTTGTCCAAGATCAAATAAGAGGACGCAGGGCCTGGCTTCAGTGCATTTGATTGTAGGGTAGTGTAGCAGTGAATATATCACTTTCCTGGGGCTGTGCTGTTGAAGAAAATAGAGACTTGCCTCTATTGTTTGTGCAAGAGGAGGTAATTTGGGCAAAGCCCCACACGGGTCCCTAGAAGCTTGTAACATTTATATACTGTATGTGTTTTTAAACGTCCCGCAGACATTTAGCAACACATAGACGAGGTCTGTTATGTATTGCTCTGTGTCTCTATCTAGACCATCCATCCCCACAAGTGATTATGCTAATTAGTGTTTGATCAGATGATTAAATTAAAACTCGATTCATTCAAAGGACTAAATGCTCAGAATACATTTGTGTCTGCTTGGCTTCACACAGCACAATTCCCATCGTGCCCTAGCCACTGGAGGAAAGGATGACCGGAAAGGAGAAGAAAGAAACTGTAACAAACTGCCTCTCATTTTATTCAGGCAGGCGCACAGAGGGAAACGAGGACTGTAATAAAGCAAGCCAGGGGGGCTGAAGGAGAGTAGAGAAGTAAAGGAGAGAAATAAGGAAAAGGAGAAAATAAAGATGCGTGTGTGTGTGTGTGTGTGAGAAATGTGTGAGTGTGCTGGGGGTGGGGGTGCTGAAAGAATCCCGGCTGTGGTCCCCTAAGTGTTGAATAAACATGCTTGATTTAGGGAAATGGCTGTGATAAATGTTTAATATGATAAGTCCATAAAGACGGTCAAATGAGTCTGGAGTATTAAAATGAGTACGGCACGCAGCAGCAATCACAGCAGCTTTGGAGGGGGAGGAGGCGGTGGCAGTTGGAGGGCCTGATAATGGCAGGCAGCGCTAACAGGATGAGAGCAGCCAGCTGCTGTGACATCAACATTAACACACTCTACCAGCTGCTGGTCACAGACATCTCTTGGACAAAATAGGGACAGTGGTATGTATCTTAAAAGGGTAAGCGAGGCAATAATTGTATTACTACCTGTGGGTTATTGGTAGCAATAAAAGCACAAGTGTAAAGCACTTCTCGAAATCGAGTTCAGGAGGGTAGCGAAAAAGCTAATAAGGACGCTGCAATCAGCTGGAAGAACAAGGAGGGCTTAAAATGATAGTTCAATTCAAACCAATGGCTCATTTAAAAACACAGAAAAGGCTGACAGAACAGGAAGAAACCAAAAAAAAAAAAGAAGCATATTTGATACTGAGTGCAGGCATCACGTTAGCAAATAAACATCCAAATGCTGATGGTGAAGATATGTGCAAATCGTGTTCACTGGCAACAAGTTTAATTTGTTTTTCCTTTCAGTGTCACTCCTGCAGAACAAAGTTTGCTCATTGTAGCTGCTTCCTTCTGGCTATGTTTAGACACCCAGAACCTGCAATATTTCCTCAGAGCTAATATCGACAATTAGTTTTCTGTGGTCTGGATTTAACTATCTCTGTTGCACCTCCTCTGTATGTAAATCGAGTTGGTTATATGAGCTTTCCGATGCTTATGTTGTGAAATTATGTGTTTGCTTTGACTTCTCTTTACTTCTAAGTAAATAGAAAAGGTTTCCTCTGCCATGTTTTGCACAGGTGTGCCATGGCTAACTAACAGATTTAGCTGGCACAAATAAAATAACAAAGCCCGAGGGCCAAAGGCTATCTGTGTCAGGTCAGTCTCTTCAGAAGCCTCTCACATACCCCTATGAAACCACCTTGGAGCTCCCTAGGTACCATCCAGGTGGATAGCGGTTATAATAAATCCAACAGTAGCAACTTTTCTGAAGGCCCTTAGACTTAATGCTGGGTGACATAATAAGGTTGCTTGTCCAGTATGTGTGATATCTGCTTGTCTAACGGAGGTTGGGCCTCTGGTAGACTGAAAAAGCATCTGTTCAGTGAGAATGTTGCTGCTTAATCATGTTATCAAGAAAGGCAGTGTATGTTGACCATTAGATTAGTTTGGAGGTGATTTGATTATATCCAGTGAAGGCTCAATCAAACCTGTTTAGGAATATATACAGACAGTCTTAAAGGATAGAAGTTTATGATGTCTATTTCTGACAAACCCGGGCCTGACTGTTCTGTAAAGTCATCATTATAAATATAGAGCCATAGCAACGCCGACTGTTGGATGAAGCTGGACTTCTTTAAAAGATTTCTTTACACATATTTCTTAAGAGAATGGGTTACTGATTCAGCGATGTATTATTTAAAGAAAAACTGTGGCTGGTCTTTCAATTCAAAGTTTTTATGTATCAAACCTAATAAAAATGATCTTGCCCTCAGCTGGTCTTAAAATGAGATAGATACAACCTCAGAACAGGAAAACACAATATATTACACTGTGTCATTAATTATTTAACAAAAATCAAGCCAAAATGAAGACACAGTGTGTGAAAAGGTACAACCTTGTGGCATCCACAAGAATTGAGAGGGTAAGTAGAAGCCAGGTCCTGCTAGTCAAATGGACTTGATTAACTGGACATCAGAACACGTGAGGCCCTCTATGAAACAGAAGATTTGGCAATTTGCCGGTCTGGAGCATTCCGGTTTGTGTTAACATGATGCCACAGAGGAAAGATATCGGTAACTATTTTAGAAGAAGCAACTGCTGTCTATTAATCTGGGAGGGGCTATAAGGCCATTTCCAAACTGTCTGAAGTACAGCATTCTACAGCAAACATTTAAGACAGTTACCAGTCTCCTGAGGAGTGAATTTCCCAGTAAATTCACCACAAAGTCAGACTGAGCAACAAGAAACCGAGAAACTGTAGAATAACCTCCAGTGCTACATTTCAGACTTTACAGACCTCAGCATGTTAAATTCTAAAATTAATGACAGTACAATTAGAAAAAGAGTGAAGAGGTTTGGCTTGTTTGGAAGGGTTGCCAGGAGAAGATATTGTCACTAAAAAGGACATGACAGCACAGCTTAGAAAGTTACAACTGAACAAACTCACAGAACCTCTGTGACAATGTCCTGTAGACAGATGAGGCCAAAGTACAGATTTCCTACCGTAATGCAGTGTTGTGTTCATAGAAAACTAAACACCGTGTATCAGATGTTGGCCACTGAGGTGGTTGGAGATTTCGGTTTATTCTGGAGCCACAGGACCTGGGCGCCTTGTAGTCTTTGAGTCAACCACAAACTCCTCTGTCTGTCCGTATCTACATTATAAACCTTAGAATTGACAGACGGTCTACTTTCTTGTTACCAAGAGTCTTGGGAAGCAGAATAATGCTACCTGTATCCTTTAAGTGGGCACGTTACATATGTGTAGTATCACAAGTGAGAAGTTATTGTATTTACATGAAAGGGTGGAGTGCTAAGTTATTATTCTCGTACACGGGTATTTTTGAAAACAAAGATTTTCGTATTTTAAAAAAATCCCGTCCACACGTGCAGTTTTGAAAAAATATCTCCATCCACACGTAAACGCTAAATTCAAAATGTTGGCCAATCAGAAGTCTAGAAGCCTGGGAGTGGAAGAACAGGTACTTTAGTACTTCTGAAAAGTTTTTTTTTTTTTTCTGAAAAGGCAGCTAATTTTGTGTTACTTTTCAAGTGCCTTCATCATTTCAAATGTTATTAACTAAAGACAGTATTTTGGCTGGTGTAGACTCGCAACTTAGGAAGCGTGACATCAAAAACGGCACACACCTTTGATGTTGCGTGACTAAATCTCAGTTTTCCTTGTCCACACGTAAACGCAAAAACAGAGTTTTTGAAAATAAGAAAAATCCCTTTCAGTGACCCAAAACGCTATTTATGTGTGGACGAAAGGTGCTAACGCATAGAAAAATCTGCATTTTCAAAAATATCTGGGTACGTGTGGACCTAGCCTAGTTTGGTTAGCGAGCTACATCCATAAATGCGCTGTAACAAGAAAACAGATATCTGCTAACTGGTGCTAAATGACCAAAACTGGAGTTAAAACCTTTTATACTTCTACTGAAAAATGCTCCAAAAAAGTGGTGACAGCAGTCCTGGCTTGAATTAGCCTAGTTAATCCTAGCAGAGAGCTACGTGGCTCTAATTAATCAAAGTTTTCTAGCTAGCTAAAATAGATGAACTGACATTAAGACATAAATAAAAAAAATGAATCACTGATACATTTTTTTTCCACATTTAAAAGGTAACATCCCTAAAAAAAAAAGTAAGATGAAGCATGCCTGTATGTATGTGCGACTCTCCAGATTATCTCTGCTTTGCTGCGTCATGTCCTGCTTTGATTGTTACTTGATTCTTTCCATTTGATTCTTCCTTCATACAAATAAAAGCATTTACATGATTTATAAGTGTATATAAAAATAAACCAGAATACAGGAAATAATTCTTCTGAGTATTTTATGAAACATACAAAAAACTTATTCAGCTATACAGTAAATAAATTACTAAATGCTTCTTTTTAGCAGTGCTGGAATACTTTATACAGCACACCATCAACGTTGCACCCCGTGGGAATTAATCACCCCCTAAAATATATTTATAACAAACAAGCCTGTGCCTGTTTGTCAAAAGGATTAGCATTAGCTTTCTATAAATACATGGTTTTTATTCATGTTAATTGGGTTGAGGAGAGCCAACAGCGCAGTGCTGCTCTCATCAGGTCTAAGTAAAATTAGAAAATTATTTTAATTAATAGGTAAAACTGCAGGTGTTGAAATCTTAAATCATCTGTAATAAGTTTGGTCTAATTGAAGAGGCTGCTGCGGTTCAGCCTGCATTTTCTGGGTTCACATAATAAAATCCAACTCCTTCTAAATCTGCAGTGGATATATGCAACACTTTTAAAATTTCCCTCCACCTTCTAGTGCGCTTGTTATATTACATAGCAATATTAGATTTCTACTAGTGGAGGTTTTTATTCATCAGCAGCAGCAGCAGAGGGAGCTGCTATAGTTTGCTACGGTATAATCCCTCATCAGATTCACTCGCACTCATCATCATCAGCAGTAGCAGCAGCATAATTTAGACATCAATGTCTTTATTGCTTAGTTATACTAACTGAGAACCAGTCCAGGGTCTCTGGCTTTCCCTTGATGAGACAGCCAGCCACTCTGGCCCATTTAAGACATGAAAATAGACTGGGGAGGAGGAGGAGGCTCATCTGCTGTGGGGGCCTCGTTTTTAGAGTTGCCCGCCCCTCCTAGACATCAGAGGCCTGATCTGTCGGTGTGGATCAGCAGCTTGCGTACAGCCAGCCCTTTCTGTCACAGCCCTGCTTAATATTCATGAGAGCAAATTGGAATACAGTCATTTAACTTCCATGCATGGTGTATTGCCTCTGGGCAGATCAGATCAGTGGGAATGCTTACTCACAGTGGACTCCCTGGCCCTGGCTGGTTATCATCTCCCTGTATCAGAGCTCCTAGCTCTAGACATTGCTTTCAAGTTTTTAGACTGATATGAAGAAAAAAAAACTTACGTTGTTGAAATATGATTTTCATCCATCATAATCAGATTAAATGAAATGCAGTGTACCTGTACAGTGTATTTCAAATCTGGGTCACCCACAGGTCAAGGTCCTATTTTTAGCTGCTGGGAATAAAGCTTGATCACATGCTTGAGCGCTGCCTACATCACACTAATGCTGCTATCCATAAATGCACAGAGCAGGAATTTGTTAAGGTTGAAAATTGCTTCAGCTGTTAGTTTTGAATGTGAGTGAGCCAGGTATGATCTCCACATCCCAGGCAGACATGCCCTGAGGGCACAGAGCACAGAGCTGCTTTAATTACCCAAGGTTCCTGCTGTCACATTGTCACTATGAGGTACCCGGTGCCACGCTGAGTCCCATGCTGCGGTGGCGTTGACAACTCAGACAATGGATCTGCTCGCTCAACAGATGCAACACAAGTGCCCCCTGAAATATGGGAAGCTGAATCAATCCCACTATCTCTCTGATTCTCTTTTTGCCCCTTCTTGTTTGCTTTCTGCTGTGCTCTCTTCTTCATATGTCACAGAGAGTTCATGAAAAAAAAAAAAGCTAGCAGCTGCATAAAAGATAGAATATGTTGGCGTGGGATGAGAAGTCCCATGTGGCACCGGGACTATTCATCTTGACTTGCAAGGACACATGAGAGAGGAAAACATCACACAGACTCTAAGTGACTGTAGCATGTTTTGAGCATGTGTCTGGCTTAAAAATAATTAAGTGGTGACTCAACCATGTATTAAGCAAATTTTTATTACCTTGCATTAACACTGATTCACTGTTTACTTGGCTCTGCTGTGGATGGTAACAGCCGGTCTGCTGATCAGTTATGCTGTGGAAAGGAGCACAGCTATGGCTCACAATAGGTGTTGTTTGCCATATATACAGTAATTGTGTGGGAATGTTGCAGCTTCTCCGAAACAGATCATCAAAAGGTCAAACACTCAATAGATTTTTCTAATAGTTTTTCAGTTATAACATTAAAGAGACAAGTTTGTTTTTTTTTACTGTGCAAGAAATAACTTTATGATTATGTTTAAACATCTGTGTGGCAAGACGCTTAAAGTGCGGCAGTCTAACAACAGAGACACTACCTACCTTCTTCGTCCTGTTAAAGCAGATGGCAATAAACAAAGCACTAATTTTCCCATAGCTTACCTTCCCAATAAAAACCTTTATTTGGATGTTTTTAGTTGTATAAAACACTGTAAACCTTGGAAACAATATAACACAATACAAAATGGGGCCTTAAGGAATATTATTATGTTGATATTGAATCAATTTTTTTAGTAATAAACTCTCCAAAAATGATCACCTTTCGCTACACACCAGTGTTGTCTCTTGCATCTTATTGTTTTATGATGGGAAACTTCTGTTCACTCTTCACACCTCGTTAGGTTTACAAGAAAGCTCTTCTAAGGGGAAAAAATATGTAAACATATTGGATCAGGACAAAACAAAACACAGAGACAGCTAGCATGCAGCTGGTGAACAAAGTGTAGCATTTAGCAGGAGAGGGTGGAGACCAAAGCAGAGCTAAAAGGAGAGTCTCTGTTGAGCTTTTATGAATCAGAATCACAAACAGATTTACTAAAATGAATGATAATATTATTGGATGTCAGTATTACAAAATGTTATTGTTACTACAAAGTAGGAGTGTGATTTTATATGCATTTATTTATTTTTGGTGATATAGTCCCGTTTGATGTGTTTATGTGTGTTCTTATATATTCTTATATGGTTATAACGCTATCCATACTAACACACGCACTTCATACACTTCGCCCTGTAGAGATTTCCCTATCTCTGAAATTCTTAAAAATAGTAAATAATGATAGTTTGTAACGTTATTGCTCCAGTATCATTGCTTCCTAAGCCTGTTGCCTAAACAGTGGGAATTACAGAAGTGCAACGTGTAAACAAACTTGAATCACTGCAATGATGGCTTTAAGGTAGCTATAAGAAACTGCAAGAATAGGACTAAAAACTATGACAGTAAGCACCAGATTAGTGAATAAAAAGATTACATTTAAAAGAGGGTAAATATTAAAAAGGAATTCTAGTTCTTCTGAGAGTTAAGGTTTACATAAAACAGCATTTCTCATTCCATCTCTCTGAAGATATCCTTGTCCAGAAAAAAAATCATACTCAATTATAGATGCATATAATGCATTATTGAACAGTGTCATTTATTTCACCTTTTACAGTTGAGCTCATGAAAAATTATGCCAATTACTGATTTCCTCCCGGGCAGTGTAGTAAGTGGTTGGGCCCTGAGGCCATTTGTTGGGGCATGACATGCTGCTCTTTGTGAGGTCGAAGGGGGTGATGTACATGCGTCATCACACCATTTTGTGGTCTGGCTCCTGAGTTTAGTCAATTAGGAAAACGAGTAGTGCAGTGATATGCGCACTTTCACCAGAGTCCATTTCTTTGTTAAATTAAATCAATCTCACTCAGCCAGTCTAAAGTGAATAGCTCTCACCTACTTTTAAATGTGAAATGGACGAATATCAAAACAGCCGTGGCATAAATCCTAATCCAATTTCTCTGACGCTCGCAAAGAATAGAAGCTTTTCAAGCAACCGCGCACTTCTTTAATCCATCTTCTCTCGAGACATTTTCTATTGTAACATCTTCCAAATCAATTAATTTTACTCAAATAATTTTATCAGAAATCTTTGAAGTGTGCTAGCTGTTTGCCATTGGATTTTTTTTAATTGAGATATGTGTACTTTTTAAAATTAATTTAAATAAAAAATGACAAAACTGTCTTCACTTACTTCCCCAAATCAAATCAATGTAAGTTTGCAAAATATAGCGTTTTACTTTATGTATACACACACCTCATTCACAAACCGTCTTTAGCATAATCGGCTGTATATTTCGGATTTCACACGAGGGAAAGTCTCTGCTGGATGAAAACGAATAAAAGCAGTATGTTTGAAACATCTTCACATGAGTGTCTTCTCCTTCTCACTAACCTTTAGCACCATCTGCAAACAGGTGAAGCTGAACACCCCCCCCCCAAAACCACTACCACCACCACCTCCGATCTGTATTATCAACAGAGCACTGAGAAGATTGATACTCCCAGTGCCAGCTGGAAAAAGAGAATGAATCAGAATTTAATATGACTTTGATGTATTATTTTCATCTTAGCCGGTGCCACAGACCCATCGAGAACCCAGCGCACAATCCCACAGCGTCTTAAAATATTTAAATTGGCTAAAACTTTTTGATGTCTGAGACTGTACAGGTATATGAAAGTTTCTCTGCTGCGAGCATATATAGTGCACATTGCAGAAATTTTATTTGGACCACCCAGTTTCAAAAAGTCAGTCTTTCTATAAACACATATATGACATTTAAACAATCTGCTTTAAATATTATTGAAAAAACTGTATATGCTATCTATATAATATGAGATATAAATTATATATTCACTATATTTAATGAATACCTTAATTTTCACATATCTGGGAAGAATAATGAGTTGTGCAAACATCTTACCATCAATTTAAACAAACTAATCTGCAGAAAATATTTTGCATGTGTGCATATAGGCATGTTCTAGTATAGATAGATAAGCATATTGCAGACAGGCAGGAAGCAGAGTCATGTATTGTATAAAAAAGAGATGCAGACATTGATTGATTGGTACTTGCTACTTGTGGGCTGTGCTACAGTCTGAGTCACAGCTGACATGTTAAAAACCATAATTACAGCATCAAAAATTTGTTTTCTATAAATATATTATTTTATTGTGTCTTAAATTTTATCCCACAAAGGTGATTAGAGCCACTTAAAAGCTATAATGTTACACATTAGGCACTTTTCTCTTTTTGGTAATAAAATTTAGGCTCCAGTCTCGCCAACAGGGAGATCAAGTAGGCATGGTGAGTGATATATTAATGCCTGTGATATTACAATCTCCGTAGAAAAAAAAATTGCTTAATTTGACATATCAATTGTTGATATGATTCTGTTTTATAAACATATGTCACCATTGTGTTTTAAATCAGGAAAAATAAACAGCTGCTTGCAAACAATCCAGCCCCATCCCATTTGTGGGTAATTAGCTAGCTACTACAAAAAAACCCAAACAAAAACAACTAATTTTATTAGCACTATGAATTTTAAATACATCTAAAATGAATGCACTCTTTGGACGTTTTTGCATGTTTGAATGACACTAATATCAATGTTAACTTGTTTATTTTTGTATTTTATTCTAAATTAGCATTAGCCTCCTTTGTGCTAATTTAAGCTAACACAAAAGATAAGGGTTTTTTGGGTTTTATTTACAATTTTTTTCATATTCCTGGGGAAAAATACTCCTTCACTTGCTGTCTGTTTGCAGTAGCACAGTTTCCCCCTTTTAATATATTATTATTTAAATGATTTTGTAAGAAAAGGAATACATTTATAAGAAAATACTCTAGCTGTGGGTGGGGGTTACAGATTTTTTTTTTAAGCTTCTTGTTGCAAATATATAGCTTTATTATTTCGTAGGAAAAAAATATATACATATAATTTTTTTTTCTTTTTTGAAAAATAATTACCCTCCCATAGCCATGAACTAGTGTCCAAACATTTGGATGAAATGTTTGTAAAGTTTTACTAGTGTATAAGTTTATATAATAACTGTGTCCAACTTTTCAATATATCTACAAATTCCTGTCTTGGGAGAAAGGCTCCAGCAGTGATCTTTACCTCCCTAATCATTTTTTGTGTTGAATTCCTAATCCACAAATGAGTGTTTTGCATGTGTACATGTGCAGGTCAGTGGAGTGTCTCATTGCTAGTTCAGAGCTACTGGAGCAGAGAAAAGGATGGAAATGTCTGCAATTTGAAACCTTGTTAGGAATTTATGAAGTGCTAAAATGTTTTCTCCCCAGAGAGGGTCCAAGCCAGCTGCCAGTGCCACTGTAAGCCATTTACTGCAGAGCTTTGCCACCAGGCTGAGGCGACAAGGCATACACACACAAATGCTGTATTTTTGCCTAAAATACAAACAAACTGTCTTTTCACAGAACCCCAAACCGTAGACATCTGCTGCCTTGGCTTCTTCACTCTGAAATCAAACAGCTGTAGATTTATATGCAGCTAATTGATCCAACATTGACATTTATTACCCTCCTTTCCTCTTGAGAACACTCCTGCTCTAACTACATTTAATGCCATTCTCTTTACAGTAATGCTAGTTTAAACTGAAGCATGAACATAATCACGGCCGTGGACCTTATTTCATAATTGATGGGAGTTTATGTTAATTTAATGTTCTCAAAATCCCAGAGATGGGAATACATTGATGAATCCATAACTGCTGATCATGAGCGATGCATAGCACCACTTGGAGTCAGAGATTTTTAACAAATACTGAATCCAGCTTTTTCATTTTGACTAATTTAAAATGTTACTAAAATTTTAGAGCTTATTTATGATAAGCTCTGAACTGCAAAATAAGAACTGCAAAATTTAAAAATGAAAGACTGATAAATAAAATCCAAACCACAGATTGTGACGTTCTCCTGTTTTTTTCTTTCCTTTTTCTTTTCCAGTTTTCAGTGAAGACCTACATTCCAGCTTATACTTTGTCAATGCATCTCTGCAAGAGGTAGTATTTGCCAGCACCACAGGGACCTCTGTGCCCTGTCCTGCTGGGGGTGCGGCGCCTGCCTCGTTGCGGTGGTATCTGGCTACCGGCGAGGAGATCTACGATGTCCCCGGCATCCGTCACGTTCACCCCAATGGAACCCTCCAGATCTTCAACTTCCTGCCATCCAGCTTTAGCAAGCTCATCCATGACAACACGTACTACTGCACTGCCGAGAACCCTTCTGGCAAGATTAGGAGTCAGGATGTCCACATCAAAGCCGGTGAGTCTCCAGATGAGGGTTTGAAGGACTAGTAGTGATTTTGATGATGGGGGAACTTGCACCGGCATGAATTTAACAGATTATTGTAGAAGTGTACAACACTTGTAGTAAAGATATTTTGTAGTATTAGTAGATTGGTTAAGGTCCGAAATCTTACAATAATGCTGTTTAAAGTCCCAGAGCAATTAATGATTGATCTGTGGGTATGGCTCAGACAGTTGCCAAAGGCAGAGCCGTCCAATCCCAAGTTGTTCTTAGGACATACAACATCACTTCTCTCTCTGGGAAGAAACATAAGGCAGCACTTCAGTTTAGTGGAAACTGGCTAGATAATGTTGGGCTTACCTCAACGAACAGCTTTTAGAAGCAGTCTATTGGAGAAGGCTGGATTTTAGTCCACTCGGCTATTGCCCTCAGTGATAGGACAGGAGGGCAGTGTTGGACAGAGGTGGCCATACTTGTATCCTCCCAGTACGGTGCCTGCACACTAGGCTTTCCCCAGAGGGTTTTTTCCCTGCATCTTTGGGTAAAAAAATTAAAATAAATAAAGTAAATTTGGAGGGCTGCGACTGGGAAGAAAAATCTGAATAATCTGAATCCAAGCACTGTTCTGGTATTGGAATGTTTGTCTATAAATAACGCCACATTCAATCATATGAATGTTAACCTGGCACCAGGAAACCCTAGGGTTCAGGTCAATGATCAGTTTTGTAACTGTATCAGAAGACTTTTGGCCAAATGTCTTAGATGCTCAGGGGAAGAGAGTAGCTGAGCTATTAACTGATGGTGAGTTCAGATTGGCAGTGGAGAATGCCAGTTAGGATGCCAGATGTATACTGAGGAAGAGCGTCCCACCTCTGGTAGAACTTCAACAGCATTCTGACGGAGGCTGGGGGGTCTGAATAAGCCATGCCATGCACCGCCGATGGTCTGTTCTTACATAGCTACAAGGAGCTGTGTAAAGTGGTCGATCCCTGCTGTAGATTGTGTTCTCTGAAACGAAAATAAGATTAGAAGGTCATGCTATAACATGTAACGGTTTTTTTAATAAAATTTTTATGTGAAAATTGTGTCTCTACTTTAAGCTTCACTGAGGCCCTATCCACACGTAGCCTGGGATCTCCCAAAACGAAGATATTTTTCTACGGTTCGGCCTGTCATCCACACAGAAACACAGTTTTGCGGCACGAAAACGGATCTTTTTAAAAACTCCGGTCAAAGTGAAGATCTGCGTTTTCTCTGTTTTCAGCATTTGCGTGTGGACAGACATAACCGGAGTTTTACAATCTGCGACGTCACTTTCTGCGATACAAATGCTGACGTCAGGTTTGCGACCTGTGTTTACACTACGGCATGGATGCCTTCAGAGCTGTGCTCGCATTATCAATTGTCCAAGCACTTTTTGCTTGTTTGTTTTTACATGTTTCATGTTTTGTTGCACGTAAGCAGGAAGGCACAAAGTTAACCTGACTGGATAGGATACGGGGAACTACTGCCGCCTACAGGTCTGGCATCTCAATGAATGTGCTTAACAATGCCCTTATGTGGTTAAGTGTGGACGGAGTTTTTTTTAAAAACGAGGTGGTGTGGACGCAAGTTTTTTAAGGGGCGGATATTCGTTTTTGAAAAAACCTGGCTACGTGTGGACTAGGCCTGAAGATACCATAGAAAGTGTCCCTTTCTTTGCAATTTTATACCATAGATCTGTAACTGTGATGTTTTCTTTGATGGCAGACCCGGATTGCTTCACTCTATCTGTTTTTTAAAAAAGTGCATAAATTAGGGCTGTCAGCGTTAATCGCTTCAAAATGGCGTTAACACAATACCCGCGTTAATGCGGCAAATCTCTGGTAACGAGTTAACGCAGATCCCCCGTTGTGTAGGGCGTCACGGCGCTAACGCATTAATCGAGCTCCCCCGCTAACTCGATTAACACATTAGCGCCGTCCAGCCCCACACAAAGGGCGATCCGCGTTAACGCGTTATCGAGTCGCCATTTTAACGCGATTAACGCTGACAGCCCTAACAATAATGTAATTTTTTTTCTTGTAAATGAGACTTGTCATGTTGCTGTTTTTTACTTGTTCAATAGTATCACGGGAACCCTACACAGTCAGAGTGGCTGACCAGAAGGCTATGAGAGGGAGTGTAGCCGTGTTCAAGTGCATTATTCCTGCTTCTGTGGAGGCCTACGTCACTGTTGTATCATGGGAGAAAGACACCGTGTCGCTCAGCTCAGGTAGGAGAAAAACTTCAAATATGGAGCTTTTAGCACTCAAACCCTACATATTCACAACCTGGTAATAACTGAACTTAATGTGTAATGCCTGAAGCTAAAAGGCTAACATTAATGCTAAAATGACCGACCACATTTCTAACTTTGTACAAGGTACGTACTAAAAAAATTATTTTAGTGGCCATGCTAGTAATTTCTGAGTTGGTTTTTTTTTTTTGGCTGTTTATGCCCAGTTGTCTTCCACATACTCTGCTCTGTGCTCTTTGGACGCTGTGTTCTGTTTTGCTGTGAGTCATCTTCTTACCTGTTTAGTGGCTTAGTCCTGCATTACTGGGGCTTTGCGGCCCTATACAGCTATGTCCTCTCACTAGCCAGAGGATGTTGATAACTGTCACATTGAATCACTGGGCTTCTCTTTTTTGTACACACTCCACCTCAGCCAACGCCATTTTGATTCCAGCAAGGGGTAAAGTGGGACAGTTTACATAGCATTACATACCAATGACCTAGTTTACCCAGCTTGTTTGAATCCAGTGGCACAGCGTGATAGCGCAACACACATTACGTTCTGTGGCTTGAATTTTTACTCAGGTTAAATGGGATGCTTATCTCTTTGATTGCTCCATGTACTGCCCGCTGGCTGATTTTGCTTCATACTGTGGCGTTCAGGGACCTGTAAGTGAGCACTTGATGTCATTTGACTGAAGGCAGAATCTGGGACGGTGTTTTGGTGGCATTTTAAATGTGTGTGCTCAAGCATGAAGATGTGTCTTCTGATCCATGCCAGCGACTTATTTACTCGAGGTTACTCGAGTTACTCGCTGCGAGCTGCTGGTTGAAGACATTGCCTAATGTCACGGAGAGCGAGCAAATACGCAGCATGCAGATATGATTAGGTTCCGCAAATGAAATGAATCATGTAGACAAGACTCAGAGATGATGTTTATCTTAAGTGTGACTGAAAAAACAAAAGCATCCATGCAGATGAAATATTTTTACACACATTCTCTAGCCCAAAAACAAAAGTTTATTGACTTGAATTAGAAAATACATGAAAAATACTAATTTGTATATAGACCAGGAGTAGTATTTGTACTATTTCTGCAAATTAAAATGCAATATTTGCCAGTTGTTTTTCCAAATCAGCTCTGAAAAAGTCCACAGTGATGTCTGCGCTTTTTAGCCCAGGCCAGACGGCCTATAGAATATGCAGTGAAGTTTTGATGGATTATATTGTACACTTGGTGTTCATTTGAGTTCTTTCAAGAGTGTTCAAAAGAACAACGATATCGGATTGTCTGTGTTTACTCCAATAAGTATTGCAGCAGGCGAGTGCTGTCAAAAGCATAAGCACACGGTCAAAATCACTGCTGCTCGGTGATAAATATTTGATGGTAGATTCTGATGCATGAGCGGATTCACCGCACACTGTTATGGAGAGGGTATGTTTACTCTAGGAGCGAGGGTTAGGAGGTGTGTGTGTGTGTGTTGTGTGCTCGTGTTTGTGCGTGAGCAAAGCGCAAGAGAGTGAGTGAGAGACACCATAAGGATACCAACCAGGCTTGACAATGGCAGGAGGATGCAGTCTGGCCCAGCCTAGTTTTCTGACTTTTTTTTTTTTCCACAAACCCTTTCCTTTCTTTTATTCAGTTTTACATAAAAGAAGATTTAGTCTCAGAGGACACAAAATAAAGCTATCCCACCGCCGCACTGAATTATTAATCTCAGGTTTTTGTTGGGAGCGGTAACATCAAGTGCACTTCTCTACCCTTGCACGGTGCATCAGAATTAGAAGAAAGACACATCTTTTATAAGATATTTCTCTGAATAGAGGCTGAAATAATCAAAATGGTTAAAACACTGACGATAAAGATCTGCGGCTCTGAAACATCTAAGCTGATACCAATTGCCGTATTTTTTGGACTATAAGACGTACTTAAAATGCTTTAATTTTCTCAAAAATCAACCGTGCGCCTTATAATCTGGTGCCCCTTATGTATGAATTCTGGTTGTGCTTACTGACCTTGAACCGATTTTATGTGGTACACGGAGCTCAAAAATCTGTCAAAAAATGTTTTAGCACAACTTCTGTAAGCTACGAAGCCGAACCATTTGATGGATTGTTGGAGCATTACGGCTACCATAGTCAGGAGCCTCGCGGAGTAATATGGGTCCAAAATCTGTCTCCTTCTGTTCCCAAAGTCAAACGAACACTGCGGCATTACTGAGAGTTAAAAACTGTCTAAATTCTTTCATCTTTAATAAAATGTTAAATGTGGCTGCTCTACCAGGCTTAACAATTAAGTTTAACATCCAGGCATCCATGAAAGCAAAATTTATTACATGTAACAGAGTTAGCAGGAAGTTAGCATGCTAGTTTCCACCTAAACACGATATACCATGTTCTGACTGAGATATTTCTGAAAAAATTAAAACGTACAGCTCTGCTATCACTTCCAACATAAATGAAGACAGAAAACTAAAACAGCAGTTACGTTTGTAGGGTTACTGAAGTTGGACTAGCTGGTATCTAATGATGTGCTACGTGATCGCTAGTAATACAGCTTTGTTTATGTTAGAATAACAAAAACAAGAGACCTTCGTGTGTGTTGATGACCAGATATTTCTCTAACTGGTCATCTGCTGCTGATAGGTATGAGAAAGGTCAAGTTTACTGAAGGATGTTCCTCCAGCTAAGGTAGCAAACAAATCAGCTCCCCGGGTCAAATTCAGTATTAGGAATTGGATATCTCTCCTCTTCAATACACCGCCTGAAGGTGCTGAATCACTTCTAGAACTCCTGGCTTTGCTTCTTTCTGCACCAGTACCTTGTGTACTGTGAAGATCTGTTTCCAGTTCAGCTGTAGTTTCTTTAACCAGTTTTGTCCAACCAGAGATTAGTCGTTAATATACTGCCACAACATTGGAATAGAGCAGCTGTGAGAGAACATTAATGAATCAATGGTACGGAAGTGGAGAAAGAACGAAGAATGAGTTCAGTAAAGTTTGACAGTTTGTTTTGCTTAATGCGCCTTATAATCTGGTGCGCCTTATGCTGCTCAAAATGTTCAGGTGTGAGTTTGACTTTTGAGATCTCTAAGCCGCAAAGAGGAAACTGGCTCAACTTGCAGCTGCTGACATCTGTGGAATATCCAGTGATTCACATTAGGGTCAAAAATAGATGCATAATTACAGACTAGGGCCTGTCTTAATTAATCAGCTGTGATTGAAAAGTTAATTACAATATGAATTACCTTTCAGAATGAGGACTGCTTAGTAGTCATTTGAAGCGGCCTGTTTTCAATGTGAATGAGCACGATGCAAGCTCACCGGGTCCTAATGTTGCCACTAACATACCATTAACCCGTCATGAATTTTAAAATGGATCTCGCAGCACGAGCTTTCAAATGGCCGGCTCCGATCGTCTCCTTGCCGCTTTTGATAAACAATTGACAGAGCTAATAGAGAGATGAAAGGGGTAAAAAAAAATATGAAAGAAGGAAGGTAGAGTAGGGAGGGGAGGAATTGAGCTGTGTCCTACTGTGGTCCTGCCAGGATTTTATATGATGGAGCTTTATTTGAATGCACGTGTGCGTTTGTGTTGTCTTACTTCCAGTGTGCACACATTCATGTCTATGTAGAGCTGCTTTTTTTTTCTCTTTTTTTTTTTACACGCCCCAGTGTGTTTGCATGTCAAGTGCCCGTGCTTTTTCAAAAGGGATAATGTGTGTGTCTGTGTTTTCTGTCTACCTGCCTTTTGTCTCTCATCATTCATGATATGAGGCAGCTTAATGAGCTAGGCGGCCTTGGTTCTAGACAAGAGCTTCTGAAAAACCAGTGCTTAGACACAGAATGAGCTGTAGAGAACATGTTGTCTCAGAGACCTTGTACTCGTCTCTAGGATGCTCGTAGTTATGTATGTTGTGCAATTTGAGCACAAATTCGCCCTCTGCTTGCATTTTCAGTCGTAAGTTGAAATCTCGTCTTAGTTTAGTTCCTCTTGTGTCTACCGTGTACAGACCAACTTCTTATTGACTTTTCTTGTGCTCTATAGATGAAGAAGGAACATTAGCCCACAGTTATCATACTGTTTGTAAGAAAGGATACACACAACATAGCTCTCAAGGTTTAACTTTTGTTTTGCAAGTAGTGGCATCAAACTTTGAAATAGAGCAGAATTTTCTGTGTAGTGCCTATATGAGTGTTTGTTTAAATTGTGTAATTGAACCCTTTCTTTAGGTTAATGAGATATAATTTGACTTGTATTTTACATTAATATCAGATTGCTGCTTACTTGGTCTAGCACGCTATCACAAAAAGCAGTCTGACTGTCTGAATCTTCTCTAAAGATTGTGCCCAATTAAGTTTATTCTATAGCACATTAAAAAAACAGCTTATTGTCAAAGTGTTACACTTTAAAAATAAAAAATAACACAAAAAATATAGGACAAAATGAGAAGGGAAATGTTTGATCAAGCACTTGGCAACAGTGGGAAAGAAAAACTCTCTTTTAACAGGATGAAACTCAGCTGTCACTTATAACACTGGTTCAACCATCTCATCAGTTGTAATAGTAAGCGTCATATTGCTGACCTTTGTATCCCCAGGGATTTGAAGCTTTGATTTCTAACTATTAAAATCAAAATGGATGTGTGCTCATATGATACATATGACAAGACCTATCAGGCCCAGTGCTGTACTGTACTCAGGCTAAGAGAACACTACACCTATACTCCTATCACGTACTAATCCGGTAGGAAACCTGACACAGCCTCAGATAAGGAAGTGTAAGCCAAACCGATGACCTGCAGAAACGCCCTGGGGGGAGAGCTGGAAAAGAGGGGTAAGGTGAGGAGAGATCAGGTAGGATGGGGAGAGGACAGGAAAAGAAGAAGAAGGGCCATATCTCCCCGTCACAAGGAGATATGACCTCCTTCAGGCAGGAGATTAGGTTCAAGATGAAAGACAGGAAGCTTTTTTGTGCGTTACGGTAAGACACAGGCTTAGAGTGCGAACGAAGGAAGGAGGTGACTCCACAGGTCCTGCCTACTTCCAGGGTGTGCTGCCATCTTGGCTTTCCACCATCTAAGTTCCACACGATATTGCATAACTTTTCTTCTATGATGTTTGAATAAAATTTGAACAATGCATAAATACTATTCTATAGTACAGCACTTATCTGTTGTCTAGTTTTTGCCATATCTTTATATCAATATACTTTTAATATTTAGTAATGTTTTTTAGCCAAAAACATGTCTTCATACTCTATTTATTAATAAATTGCGACAAGATAAACATTTATAATATTTATTAACTTTTTATAAATTGCAAAATAGAACTACAAACATACCTGTATCATTGGATTATATTCATGTCAGCTTTTTTGGGTTGTATATACTATATATAATATACTGGAATTTGGTGTTTATCCATAATGATAAATTCAGATGTTGACATTTGTTATCTTTTTTGTATGACTGAGAAAAGTTCTTCTCTTCTCTTCTCTTCTCTTCCATCCTCTTCTCTTCTCTTCCATCCTCTTTGACTGTCGGACTTCTTTCTTTTCCTCTCATCTCATTGCATAACCTGCTTGGCACAGTGCCCCAGTCAATTTCCTCCTGCGTGGAAAATTGTATTTTTTTATTTGCTTTATGCAAATAACTCCATCCAATACTCAGAGAATAAAAAATCTGGTTACATTTTTCAGTCACATGCGCGTTGGCTTCTCTTGCATTCTGCTCACTCGTCTCTCTTCCTTGTGAGTGCTTATAGGGGCTAATTAAACAGTTTGCTTCCTAATAGAATCACAGCCTTAACCAGCCAGCGGCCCAGTCACGGGAATGTAAAGGATGTCTTCAAAGGGGCTCCTGTAGGTGTTTGGTTTACAGGATCACTGGTGCATGATTTTTATCATGCCAGCGATGTGCCAACGTCTCCATTTTTCACTGAGATTGACAGTGAGGGCACTGAGAAGGCAGGCAGAGATGGGGCTGTAAATTCAACACGCCCAAAGTCAGGCCAACCTTGAAAGGAGGGCACAGTTCTAGAAATGAGCTTGCGAGGGAAGAAGATGCAATGAAATGTAGAGAACGAGAGGGCAGATTAGAAGAAAGGAAGTGAGGGGAGAGTTGTGGAAACAAAAGAGTGAGAAGGAAGGGCTAGAGAGACGTGTGGGTGAGGCTTTTTCTTTGGTAAACAAGAGACTGCATCACATTCGCCACATGAGCTCGTCCCTCTGTCTTCCTCTTTAAAGCTTTCTTCACTTGTTCCCACTTTCAGTCTCTTTCAAATTTTTGTTTCTTCATCCCCACACGAGCAGGGTTTGTTGATCTTGTTGTTTTTTTTTGGGGGGGGGGGCCTTGAAAATGGGTCACGGCTCAAGCACAAGAGTGCGATGACTGGAATTCAGAGAAAGCTCAAGATATTATTATGAGCGTGCACGCATATCTGCACATATATATGCCTGTGTGTATGTTAGTGGGTGCATGGCTGTGTGTGTATGTGTGTGTTTGCACCACACTCCACCCATTCTGCAGTGAAACACTATGAAAACAACACCGCCTATCATTTTGCTCCCGCCCCTCCTTCCACACAGATCAGCAGTTAGTGAAATGCTGACCCTTGTCTTTCACTGCACCCCTTTTCCCAGTCCACACACACACTCTCTCTCGTTTTCATATCTTAGTGAAGACATCTAATTGACATAATGCTTTCCCTAGCTGCTCACCTGAACCCTAACCATTAAAAATGAATGCCTAACCCTAATCCTCAGCCTAAACCTAACCATAACCTAATTGTAACACTGACACTAAAACCACATTTTGAGCCTCAAAAATGCTTTCAAAGTTGTGGGATGGGCATTTTGTCCCCATAAGTGACTGTTGGTCCCCACAAGTATAGAGGCACACCAATTTTCTGTCCTCACAAAGATGGCTAAACATGTACACGCACACACTGACTTTAAAGGAGAAGGGGTGCTTATTGTTTCTATGCTAGGTTTCTCTGTAAAGCACGTATTTTGTGTGTGTGCAGGTTGTGTTAATGTCACGTAAGGAGTGTTTTGGGTTGGTGGGCTAAGGTCTCTGTGGTAATAAAAAAGAAAAAAGCAAAATCAATAGTTGTGTGCATTAATCACTCTGCTGCCACAGAGAATTATGGGAACGCGAGCTGAAGGATGCATTTTGTGCATTTGCAACTTATGAGTGCTGCGTGAAGGGGAGTTTGGGGAATTGGAACAGGACGAGACAAGACCCTTTTAGCAAGAAGTGAGGTTAGCGTGGAGGTAGTTGGTGGGGGGTGTCTTCTTGTGTACGTGCATTGTGCGCGCAGTCATCTCACTGTTGCCTTTTCTTAGCTCACTGTTGGGTGGCATTCACACCGTGTTATTTTGAAAGCTTTGATGTTTGAGGCTTTAAAATAGCTAGGTTCACATTTTCATCTTAAAGGTTCTTTAATAAGGAGCGGTTTCTGGATGGTTCGGCACACATTTTTACGGTTTTTACATTATTATTTGGATTCAGATCTTCCTTCAGCACAGAGGAGAGATAAAGAAAACCTCGCTCCCCTCTGACTTTCTCTTTGAGCTTCCACTGTTTGAAGTCTCCATCTTAGCTGTGGTGAGGGCTTGAGGACGTGATACATATTTGATAAGGATCGATAGAAGGGTTACTGAGACTGAGATGGAGGGAAATCAATCTTGGACTGGGCTTCCCAAAAGCATCTTAAACCTAAGGTGATCTTTGAAGAATCGAGCTCGGGAGCTGATGCACAGACTCCTAAATTTTCACAGAAACACAATGCAGTTTTTTTTAAAGTTTCTTTTATGTCCTCTCTTTTCCTTTTTCCTTTTCCTTTTTTTTATAGTTCATCTGTTGAACAACTGTTTCACTGATGTTCATGTTTTATATTAAGCTGTCTACTGACATAATCGCTATGCACATGAAACAATAAAGCAATCTGTTTAGTGATGGGGGACTGAACAGCAGACAACGTTCTGGCACGGTGGCTATGATTCCCAGCTGATACTCCATACGGATAGACAAAATCAACAACTGTTGAGGCGGGCACTCTTCCATCAGTGTTTACTAATAAACAGTAGCAATATGGCAGCCATTAGGCTGTTTAGGCTGAGAATGATTAGGGTGGTGATGGCTAGGCGCAATGGGAGACTGAACATGCTCTCATCTTTAATAGGCAATTTGGCTATGGGGGATGCCGCTTTGTTTTTGACTTGGCCTGAAGACAGAAGCTTAGATAAGCGCTGATTTGGAAGAGTGTGCTGCGAGTGCAGCGATCTCATTTTAGGAAATTTGTGTTACACAGGCCAGTGCGATCCTCTGAAAGAAAGTGTAGATTATCAAGAGGACATGCAATTTGAAGTTACTGTTGACCTTATACACATTGTGTTATTACCTTAAAAATAAGACAGATGTAGAAAGATCCAAATAATTTTGCCTTTTTTTCAGAGAAAAGTTAGAAATTTAGGTTTTATGGGCGATAGAACCTCAGCTAGAGAAAAAGGTCCATCCTGCCCGAGCTTTCGGATTACAGTAGAGCAACACTCTGCTGAAAATGGACTGGAGCCGGGCCAGAACTAGTCTGGCGTAGGGCCAAAGCACAGATTAGTAATAAGCATGGTGTGAGCTAATTACAGCTGGAACAAGCAATTAATTTCTGTTTATAAACTCTCCTGTATGTGGGCTGCTGAATGAAATGGCTGCGTAGGTGCAAGCACCCTGTGCTCATGCATGTGTCTGCATGTGTCATGCATGACAGGTGGTGTGGTTCACGGAGGAATGTGTCCATATGTTCCCAGCTGAAGCACTGGGATAAATTCAGACAAACTGGTGTGCTCAGTCACATCCCATAATGCAGCAGTGTCTGATCCCATCTTAAGTGACTGATTAAAGTAAAAAAGGCACTTAATAACTCAAATCACTCTGCTGACCTAATAGGGATTTCTCACTCCATTTTCCTCTCTCTCTCTCTCTCTCTCTCTCTCTCTCTCTCTCTCTCTCTCATCTTCCATCCAATCAAGGATTAATACGTGCTCTTATTCTGCTCCCAGGGTGGTAAATCTGGAAAAATACTGTAAATCACATTGAGCCTCTTTAAACTTTCACACAGTGCCTGGGAGCCCGTTGGCCCCATGCTGGGCATCCGTAACACTGATTAGACATGATCGTGGTTTCAGAACACCTGCAGTGGACACCAATCAGAGAGTCGGAGAGAGAGGGATCTAATTTTACAACCAAACACTGTGTGGATGTATAAGTTCATCTTAACATCCAGCTACAGCTTGTGAAAACACTACTGCATCTTCCCTAGTTATGGAGCTCTGGGAACTCTCCATGTTGTCTCAGCTCGGGTTTGGTGGCTACAAATGTTACCAGACAGCCTCAGTAAAATGAGACTTGAAAGACACGTGCACTGACCAGGCAGGATTGCCATTGAGTTGCATTATGGAAAATAAGAATCAGTGTTTGGGAGACAGAATTTCCCTCTCGGATAGATCAAATTTGACTAGACTTTGTTTCTTTTCTTTTGTTTGCTGTGTCTTCTCAAGCTTTGACCTCTTCACATTCACCTAGGCTAGCGTTAGGATGCATTTTTTGCCAGTCACTGAACAAGCATAGTTTTAGAAACTATTACATGTTGTTGCGTGCATTTTAGCCTCAGACTTTTTCTGTTATAGGATTTCCATTTTCCACTATACAGGTGAAGATGTGAAACTAATCCTACCCCAAAAACCTAATACAGTGACCTGGTGAAGTCTGCTAAAATGATCAGAATATTTTAAAAGCACAAACTTAAAACTCTTTTGCCAAATAATAAAAGAAAATAAACCTGATTGAGCTAATTGGTGGCTTTAACACTAATCAGTGTTTGGGACTAGTGCAACAAATATACTATTGTCATTCTTATCACAGGTTCTTTAATCATCATTTTAATGTTCTCTTTGTTGCCAAGCAGTTATAGTTTAACAAGCCAATCAACTATAACTGATCATTTTTCTTCTGATACAGCTTTGCCGCAGCCAATTCCCGAACACCTGAAATGTCCAATTACTGCACAGTTTTAGCGCATCGTGCAAGTTTGAGTTGACTTCACCGGTGACAAATGGACAAATTGCTCTCCAGATTGAATCCATCACAAGTAAATGACCAGCTGACTTCACAGCAAGGTGACCCTCCATCTTTTCGTTGATGTATGAGGCATCAAGCATCATTATTTTTCTTCAAGGCTCGTTTTCTTTCCTCTTGCCTCTTCTTTGGCATGAGCCTTGAGAACAACACTTAGACACACACAGACAATTACACACTCGGTATACTCGTGGCCCGTCTTTGACCTCACCTTGCCATCGTGCAGCCAGTGACTAAGATCCAAACACCCAAACTCCCGGTGGACTGCTGCTAAGTGGCTGTGGTGATAACAGCGGGTCTGCTATGTCCTCACTGTGTGCTGGCTGTGTGTCTGTGTGCAATTAAAAGGATCCAAAAACATTTATAATTAAGCTTTCTGTGATACTATTGCACTGAATTTATGATTTTTAAAATATGTGGGAGACTTCTTGTACTAGAGGTTTTTAAACCTGAGAGGAAGCGTCGTACTGAAGCATTAATTACGGCTGTGCTTGCATGTGGCCAGTCAAACTGTCATTCGCAGCAGTGACGTCATGAGGTGACAACCATGGGCAGAGTGGCCTTTTGACAGACGCAGCCTGTAATCTTCACATCAGCGTAGGAGTCGAGCCAGCCAATCACAGCTGAGCGCCCATCGCCGCACACGCTTATCACCTGCGTACAGCTGCTGTTGCCCCTTTGAGGGAGCGAGTGAAGAGGATGGAGAGAAAGGAAAGAAAGCACAAGAACGAGCGCCTGAGACAGAGGGTGATTTGTGTTGTGTCGCAGCACATTCACGCCTGCATCTTTCTTTCATACAGTTTGTAAGGTGTGCGTTTGAAGAAGCATTTTTCTAGATCCTATAATCCAACCCCCCACCCCCCCACCCCCATTTAAGGGTCGAATAAAAGGAAAGTCTTTGTGTTTGTTCTGATTAGTGCTGCATCAGCCCAGCAATAGTTAAAAATGTGATTCAGAGTGGAAGCATGCTTTGTAGCCCTTACGAAATGAGAAAAGAAAGAGAGAGAGGAGAGATAAGCTCAATCTGAATTGATTTTCGTGTTACTTTCTGCTGTACTTGAGTTGCCATAGCAACGTGGTCAGGTTCCCTCGGCCTCCTAGGGCAAGTGTAATTGTTGTCTATTTCTTCCAGCTAAACTTTCCTTTCCTTTCCTTTCCTTTCCTTTCCTTTCCTTTCCTTTGTCTTTTTTCACTGAGAAATGGAAACATACTGTAGATAAAATGGTTCTTGGTTTTCTTTTTGCAGCTGGCTGAGACAGGATAGTAGTATTAATGGTAGCACAGTACCACCATCCAGAAAAAAAAAATTCCATGTTCTCTGAAAAGGAGCTTTGAATATTGTTTAACAATGTAACATTTAAGTTTATCCAACTACTCTGACTGAGAAAATCTCGTATATATTTAGAGGCTGTAGCTTTGTTTCCCCATATAAGGCCTGGAATAATTCAGAGTGCAGAAATTATTATAATGCCCTTAAGTCCCAAACATCGCTCTACTGAAATACTGTTTTTATTTACCCAACTATCTAAAACCCAAAGATGTTCACTTTACTTTAAGGTTTAATTTAAGAAGCAATAAAGAATCTGCACAACAGAGAAAGCCTAAGTGTCGAGATCGTTTGCAGTCGCTTGACATGCGCTTTGATAAATGATGCATCGGTTATCAAAATGGATGAATTTCTCTTAATTCACGATTAATGAATTTCAGCTTTAAATAGGTTCAAAAGGTAAGTGTTTTATTATTTCCTTTGCTTTATGATTTATTGCTGTATCTATAAGGCTTGTCAGTGATTTACAACTCTTTCCTCCTGTTGTCCCCTGACTGATTATCATAAGACAAGAGCTTTATTTTAAAAAGAAGCTTTGGATATAATCAGTGAAAATGGCCGTGACTGAACCTTTGCAGAGTTTAGATTAAAAGAACAAAATGTGTGCTTGCACAGATTGTAAAGACGGAGATGGACAAAGGAAGCGAGGAGGAAACGGAGAAAAAAAGAGTAGCATAATCCTAAACTGAATTTGCTGCACATCATCTGATAGATGCATCTTTAAAAAATAAATTAGATATTAGAGCTCTCTGTGAGAGTCCAGTGATACACTGCTGTGCACATAATGAGGCCTTCACAGCTGTTTGGAGTCTAATAGCTCAAAGAGGCCTTGCCTCCTCAGCAAGAAGATATGGAATGCATCTCGGGGCATTTGATTGCTGCTGATCGAGAAACATTTACATTATGGCTTTTAGGACATTATCGAAGAAAAATGGTCCAAAAGCTGATGGAGCTTAGGTCAGCAGTCTGACTGTATTTACAGTATATTAAAAAGTGCCTGAGGGAGGCACAAAAAGTCTGCATGTCTCCTCAAAACTTGCTCAATGATACCTAGTTTAAAAAATTTGTATATTGTTGACAAAGTTAATTTAGTAATGTTTCACTTATTGTGCTCTGCTTTGGGTGGGGATGACTGCTAGCTGCTTAAAATGTGCAATGCTTTATTTCAAGTAAGCCTCTGCATCTGTGATGGCCTTGGACCTGCCCCAATCTGCTCTGTGTTTTCTTCCTCCAGATCGATGCTAATTAATACACATTTCCCTCAGGGACGGTGGGGAGGCCATGCAGACAATCAGAAATTGCCGTCATAGGCTGGAGTTGAGCCGAGCTCTTTATGGGGAAATAAACCTTCCAAATATTTGCATACAGCACATAGCTGGAGCCTCGTGTCGTATGTTTCCAACAGCGCTGCCGCTATGAGGCACACACTATGAGTCTGAGAAGCTAAGTGGACAATCAGTGTTTATCCAGTGGCATATGTTAATTGGCTTGTTAGGCAGAGGCAGCGCCTTGTCTAATCATGTGCTTTAATGCAAATCCAGTTCGTGCAAAGTTCAGCCTTCTATTGTTTTAGCAGCCATATTCCATTAATCCAAAGGTGTGCACGCCTGTGGTGTACGCTACAGCCAGCAGTACAGTACAAAATGGCTGTGCCTATATGCGAACAGCCTTCTGGTTCAGCGCTCGTTTTGTTTACTTTCCCGTTCTTGCTCTCCTCTCCTCTCTCCATCTCCCTCTGTTAAAACAAGTGAGAAAAAAATGAAAAAGGGGAGACATGTTTTTGTGCATGCCTGGCGGACAGATAGGCGCTGCATAACTAGCAGTTTCCTCTGAAGTAGAGAGAAATCTATTTGCTTGTAGAAGCTGCTTGCATAATCCTTTAGTTACACTTGCCAGCTGTGAGCAAAGATATGGCGCTGTGGGATTTGGCATGAATATCATTGGGAGGACAAAGAAATGAAACTGATAAGTGTTTGTGCATAGGGTCCTTTGCATAATCCAGGATAACCCATAATCTGAGTTACCCAAATAGATGTGGCGAGAAACCGTTAATCAGAACATATTGTTTGAAAAGAGAGCACATTTAAAGATAATGTGCACATTGCAAAACTCTGAAATCAGGGATTAGATTTGATTTGCTTTTGATTTTTGGAAATTTTCTTCAATCAATAACTTTTCAATATTCTACTCAAAAAAATAAATAAATAAATAAAAGAAGGAAGGTGTTGTCGAAGCCATCATCTGTGAGCTACGTATACAGTGCAGTCTGGTCTTTTTCTGGGTAACACCCTCATGAACGCGATCTGGCCAAGCTAAAACACCTTACTCCTCTCCCGTTTTCACTCTTTGCTCCATATCCTTGTATCCTTCTGTCTCGGTCAACAGTGTGCAGTGCAATAAAGAAAAAACACATCACTCAACAGCTTTCAATACATCTGCCCCCCCCCCCCCCCACCCAACCTCTTAGGGTATTTGTTTGCTCAGACTCCGCTGCCCCGGCACCTGCATTTTATACCTCTCTCTGCGTTATCGGACTCTAATAGGCAGCTGCTGAAAGCGTGCGTGAAATATCTGTATGCTGAAGTGTGCAGACCCTGATTCACAGAGGCCTATAATATCTAAATAACGGGATGAAACACTCTCGGGTATGAAATGTTTACATATTTTTCCCCTTTACTGCCTTAATTTGTAAAAATCACTTGATGCACCGCCTAAAATTTAGAGCCACCGTATCTGTAGCGGCTCAATGTAACGATGAATAAGCAACAAGTAACAGGATGTAAATAATATTTTACCTCCAGTTTAATAATTCCTTAATTTAACAGAAAGGTACAATATGATATAGCTTTGTTTCTTCACAGCATCAGCCCTGTAGACAGTGAAGAACGCCTAAAATGAAGCAAACATTAAACTGGTTTTGCTTTTTTCATGATATCTGTTGATTTAAAAATTGTATTACTGCCAAATTAGTTAATAACACTAGCAGCATTTGTCTTACTGCATACAATAAAGTGTAAATTTAAATAGAAAGAGTCTGCCTATGAAGATGGCCTCAGTTTTCACGGTTTCTGCAACATGGCTCCCACTGTTTTGTCTTCACCCTGTGTTTGTAGTCTGTCTCTCATTCCCGTGTAACATTAACATTTCATTATCCAGAGAAAACAAGAGAAATATAAAAAAGGAAAAAACAAATGGAAGTCTCCGCATTCAGAAAGGCTAAAATATTGATGCACTTGCAGGTAAATGACTCAAAATCTGAGCGAGAGGATGAAAATGTGGGCTATAAGGAGAGCAAGCAAGGCGAAGAGGGGAAGACATCACTTGTAAAGCTGGGCTCTGAGGGGGCTTGGGCGCATAATCAATGAAGTGAAGTGTGTGTGTGTGTGTGTGTTGTATCTGTGGCGTCGAGTCGGCTTCACAGAAGCCAATCCTATTTTTACAGGGTAGACAGGTCTGTTGCTATGCTCTTTGAGAAGGTCTCCCGCAGCTTGGAAAAAGACAGAGAACATCCACTCAGGGTTTGTATCACACCTCCAGAGTGGACAGAAGAAAAATGGGCAGTCAGAGCGAGGGGGGGCTCCCTCCGCTAGGTGACAGATTCAATTGATTATTGATGATTTGATCCATTATACACTCAGAGGAACGTGTTGACACCAGCAGAAATAGGCTCTGTACTTATTCATTTCTTTTTAGGGAGAGGTGTGAATGCTAGGAAGACACATGCTGTCTAGAGAAAGGTGAGCAGGACGAGCCAGTTTTAACTATTTATTAGATATTTCATTATTTACTTCTAAAACTCTAAGCTAAAGTGTGTAACTGGTTCAGTTATTGTTTTTATTTCAATAAAGGTAAAATAAAATCATGTGATTGGATTTTGGTTGAAAGCACACCATTAAAAGGTCGACATCAGAGCATCATTGTAAGCTTTGTCTCAAAGAAAAGATGTTTGTCTGTCTCTCTTTGTGGTAAACATGTAGCTAAACTAATGCTTACGTGATTAAACATACTGTACAGGCAGGATTATTGTTCACAAACAAGTCACTCAGATTGCCTCCTGTGTTTTTTTTTTTTTTATGTCATCTTGTCCAGATGTCATCTATTAGACATCAGATTAGGAAGAGTGGTGTTGGATTAGCCAATCCGGAGCCAGAATCATCTTAGATTAGATTATAGTATATGGACATTTGGGTCGCTGCAGTAGCTCTGCTCAGCCAAAATAACATTAAGTCAGTGTTACACTGCTAGACACTACACAGACTGTAATCAGCAGACAAGCAGAAGGAGGATGACGGCATTACACAGAAGGATAAAAAAAAAAAAAAAAATCCTGCGTTTTTACAACTTCCCAATTACAGTATACCAAAAGCTGCCCAACTTCACCAGAAAAAATTCAGTACTGGTCTTTACATAAGGGGGGTTGAAATGGCAGATGCCCACATAGACAGCCTCTTGTGGTTGTGTGAATAGTTGCATGTAAAATCTCAGAAGTTTCCAGAAGGTCAGTTGTGTGGCTACCGCCACGCCTTATCAGGAAACCAATAAAATGAAAGAGACACTTCTGGTGTGTGATTTAGTGTGTGGAAGGTTCTTAAATGTTGTAGTAATAATAATGGTACTAAATGAAACTGTCTTTAAATAACAGCTACAAACAGAACGTGAACCCAAGGCTCGTGTGCTCCGTTCAACTGCTTCTTCATCCAGTAGATGTGAACTGTTCGTATTACCTCACCTGACTCCGAAAGGCTTCCTGGCACAGAGTCTTTTTCACCATCTGTCTCACAGAGGCACTAGACCAACAAATCTGCCCACCCTCACGTACCGTATGTCATTTTAAGATTCATCAGCACTAGTGGCATTTTGTTGTTGAGGGATATGAGGATGTATTATGGAAAAGACTACAACAGTAGCTTTTCTAACAGGAGGTATGTGCGTGACCTCAGACTGCAGAAAGCCCAGAAATCTGAGCGTGTGCAAAGAAGGTGATCAGGCCTTCAGTACAGACAGCCCTGTCTGCTAATAATAATGGTTATTTTCTCCTCCTCCTCCTCTCCCGCTTTTTCTTTTCTCAGTGTTTGTGCCCAGGCCTCCTGGCAGATAGATGTGCAGAGATTACACCTTCTAATTGGTGCTAGCGGCTGTGGGACAGTGGTGTTCACTGTAGTTTAGTGCTGTGTAGACTGGTTTCATGTAGTGTGGATTTGTAGTAATGATAATAATGACTTCACAATGGTAAATTTGCTGGTTAACAGAAAACTGCACTAAAGCATGTAAAGTAATGAGATCACAATAGGCTAAACATCAGTGTGCATTTGTTTCATTAGCAGATTTTTATTCTTTATTATTATTAACTTACTCTGGTAAGTGCTGGTAACGACTGAGTGGATCATGACCTTTATTATTGCATAAAGCATGGTTCATAATATTAGAAGGTGATTGACATTTGAGTATTATTTAACAGGAACAGTTAGCATAAATAAGTGTTTTAAATGTTTAAATGCTTTAGATAGTTTGCGAAACAGACTAGCTAAAGCATCTACCTTTGCTCGCTTCTTAGGTATTTATTGTTTCTTGTTTACATTATGTGCAGTTTGTACCAAACCTGTTATTATATTCCTCTGGCTAGTTTATTACAGAAACTCTAAAAGGAAGAAAAATTCCATTGATAATCTACTGTCCGGAAAAACGTAGTTGCAGAGTCTTCCAGGGAATGATTTAAATAAGGAGCTATAATTGTAGTTTTGTTAGCTTGTGCTTTACAGCCATCTCTTTTGTTGCTGCAAAAACATATCGAGGTTTGATACTTTGTCTGTACTTTGGAAGTGAATCAGGCTGCACAAATACCTGACACAACTGACATGATGACTGATAAAGTTGTCAATTTGTGATATAATTGGCGGTGACACTGACCTGGCTATGGGACAGCAATGCCATCTCACTCCTTTGAATGTGAGCCTTTTTCCTGTCACTCACAAATTGCGAAGAAGTGATAGAGACCGATCTCACAATGAAACAGGAAGTGTTGCTTTTCTATTAGCTGCACATTTTACAGTGTCCTCAGTATACTCATCTGCAGGAAAATGACATCCACACGCACATACATATGCACGCTCTATGTCTGCCATATGCCATTTATAAACACAGTCTCTGTGTGACGCCTCTCCCTGTGCAAGTGTATCTGTGTAAGTATGTGATTTTGGTTGCATTTGTCACTCTTTTTTCCTGGGGTGTGTGTGTCATGTCTGATTAAAGTTAACCCCCATGAGGTGGCTGGTGCCCCCCTCCCCTGTCTTTCCTTCTGCTCTCCCTCCACTCTTCTCCGTCCCTCTATCACTCCATCCCTGGTCTCCTTCCTCCTGGCAGTCTGACAACACAGGAGAATATGCTCCCTCAAGGTCTCACCCTCCCTTTCTGGCTCCCGCGGGTGGCGTTTCCGTGGAAACAGTGTCAGAGTTGACTGGGTGGGTGCAGATAGATGGCTGCCCTTTATCGGACTACACCACTGGTCCATTAAATGCTACCAGGCAGGACCTGTGCACATACACGCACCCCTCTGTTCTCACCCTGAATGGACCGTTCCACCTGACACGCGTGAATATTAGTCGGCCCAGGCAGAGTGTGTGTGTTTGTGCTTTCTTTGTCAGTGTGGATATTGAATGTCTGTGCTTATTACTGCCTATGTGCAGAGTGTGTATGTGTGCGTGTGACTGACTGGCAAAATCTCCCATTGAACTGGAAGTATTTGGGGAGAATTTCTGTGCAAGTGTCTTCCTTCCTCTCTGTCCTTGAGAAAGAAACAAAATGGAGACTGTTTTTTTTTTCCTGCTTTGTCTCCCTCCCCTTGAAATGATGTAGCAAAGACAGCCAGATCCTTCCACAACTAGCTTTAGTGACAGTGAATGCGACCGCTCCGTTTAAACAACTGCATTATTACACTCTCATAAACATGACTGGAGTAATTGACTGTTAAATTATTTAAATGCAGACAGTTGCAGTTTGTGTTGGGACCACACGTCAGCAGGGAGCAATGTGGACAAGCCAACACAGATGCAAAATTTCTTAATTTAAAAAGGAGTTTATAATAATAACCTGGCTTTTTGGATCTGGCCAGAATTGCTGGTAATATTAGAGCACTGTAGCAGACTGTAGACAACAAAATATACTTATTACATGAATTAAAGCCAATTATGTGTCATGCAATCTTCTTTTGTTCCCAGTGCTACTGCAAACATTTTCACATTGGTGTTTTAACTCTTCTGCATTTGATACTCTACACCTTATTAAATATTACAGCTACCTTTTAGAGTTTACAGCTACCAGCCTAGAACCAAATGCAGCTTTAGGCTGATGAGTAAAACCTCCAAATGAAAATATGTGTCAGTTTGCACATGCTTAAAGCCAATGAGCCTTTACTGGAAAGAAAGATTTGCAACAACCATAAATGATCTGAAAACATGTAATTTAAATAATTTTTTTTTACTATTTTGCTTATCCGTTGGGGTTTCCCAGGCGTTATTCAGAGAACCACTGACCTGACCAATTGCACTGCACCAACTGCATATGACGCCTTGAATCAACCATGTTTTTCGCCATATTTGAGTGGCAACATATGAGGAAACTTTTAACAGGGACGCAGCTTATCGGTGCATAACACCCCCCCGCCGCACCCCACCCCTTCATAGTATTAAAGTAATTACCTCATGCCAGATCCCAACTGAGTTTAGTAGCATGTGATAATCCATGTAGGCAGCATATGGGAGGAGGGGAATTAGAAGTCCAGAAGAAAATAAAGAAATTAAAGTATCCTGGTGGCTGTCTCCAGACCTGCAGAAGGGAACATTCAGCTTCTCCATGTCACTCCAAGGGTGGGTTTGTGCATGCAGGTTTGGGAACGGTTGACATGATTTGCAACTGTGTTAAGATATTTTTACATCTGAAGAGGGGTGTTGCATGCCAAGTAATTGCGTACCAGACAGATGGCGTAATTAATGACATTATTGGAAACAGAGTGCTTGGCTGTATGCTGTGAAAAGGGTCATCATAATATCACAGAAAACCTCAGTGGTTTGATGAAGAAATGATGAAAAAAATCAGCTCCATATTGTCAGAATCACATCCTAATTTGGATGACCTCCCCCACAGAGACTTTGTAAATTGATTGAACTGCCACAGAGCCCATACTTTCGACAAATTCTCATCCAATTTCACCTCTTGTTTTTTTGGCACCAGGGTATCTTTTCCTGGTTGATTTGCATCAATAAACCTCAGTAAGCAAGGCATTGTAATGCCTAATTGGGCGGTAATGAGCTGTCGCATTATGCATAGTGCTGAGGTTCAAGCTTATTAGTTGCTTGGTTGCCCATAACATTTTCCTGTCTTCTCTGCGCTACTTTAGTATTGCATGATTGTCAATGCACTCTACCTTTTCTCTCTCACCTTCTTTTCTCCCTCTGTATTTCAGCCCTATATGTTCTCTCGGTCCCTCTTCCACTTTCCCCTCTCCCTCTCTCCGCTGTTCTAAAAATAGTCTCCTATTATCCAGAAGGCTTGGGCCATGTACAGTTAGGCAGCAATCAGCATGGCGGCCATGCACATCACGGTTCACAATAGCTGTCATTCCGCTAACGCTAGCTAATATAATTCTCTGTGCATTACAGAACCCCGCTGGACCGAACAGAGGGTTATAGTCCATGCTAATTAAAGGTCCTGTATTTTTCTAACGAGTTAATAGACAACCCCGCGGTTGAATAAAATCTCTTAACCGTTTTCCAGAAAATGCCTCACAAATATACCTTTTTTGAGAGCTATTCCTTTGTCGCTTTATTTCAAATGCAGATGTGCTGCTGCTCACCATCATTTGTGTCCAGAGGCAAATGCATTCAGTATTTACAGTCCAGCTGCAGTGCTAGGAAGTTACTGCCACTTGTTAACACTTAACACACAGGAAACCTTGGAAAGTTTAACATGTAGACCACTTTTTAAGCCTTCATGGTGCCCTTAATCTACAATTGCTGTGTTGCAGCAAAAGCTGAGCCAGGTTTAAAGTTGATAGTTTTTGCCAAACTCAGTGCAGTTAAATAAAATAATTTTTTATTTATATAGCACCAAATCACTACAACAGTTGCCTCAGGGTGCTTTATGTTGGAAGATAAAGACAGTACAATACAGAGTAAACCTCAACAATCAGAGGACCCCCTTTAAGCAAGCACTTGGTGACAGTGGGAAGAAAAAACTCCCTTGTAACAGAAGGAAACATTTGGCATAACCAGGCTCAGGGAGGGGCAGGTCATCTGCTTTGACTGGTACAGGTTAAGGTGAGGAAGGGACAAAAAACACACTGTGACCGGTGAGACCCAGAGAAGAATAATGACCCTGATGCAGAAGTTCATAATAAATACTGAGAAGCTGTTACTGTGGTTTCTCATAGAAGCACATATCAACACATTTATGTTTCCCGGCAATTAAAAAGTTAATGGTATTGCATCGTTAAAATGAAATCTCACCTGTCCATCTTTAAAAAAAAAAATCCTTTTTCGGTCCATTTTTTTAAGCTGACGTTGACATCTGCCACATTAAATATGGCTGCCCAGCTGTCCTAGTACACCAACTGGACCGCAAGGTTGGACACAGTCATTTGCAATGGGGGTGGGGGCTGATGCAAAACAGAGCGTCTTGTAGTATCAGATTGTGGAATTCACCTTGTTGAATCACAAATAAGACAAGCAGGTGTGAGACAAATCAGTGATTGTCACCGTTTGCATTTTCACGCTTGGTAGAAACCCAAATTTAAATTGGGGCTGTTCCAAGATTTGCTGGAGAGAATTCAAATCTTAATTAGACACAAATGACAAACGGTAACTAACAGGGTGAATTGGCTCGATGAGGAGCATGGTGCTCGTTAGTCAATCATTTCCTAACCCAGAAGACACCAGCCAACAAATTGGACAAATCTCTCAGGGCCCCTCCCGCACATTGCATCCTTATGGGACCCACAATTAGCACCGTAGGAAGGAGGGTGGTTGTGGGTTAGGGTGGCAGTGGAAGATGGAGAGGGTGAGAGGTTGTGAGCCTGCGTGAAAGATTTTCATCTTGTGATCTGAACGCAGTAAGGAAGAAAAACGTGCCCTGAGGCAACTGTTGACATTGCGTTGAGAGCCGCTCTGTGCTGAGCTCCTGCTCAGTATTGTTATAATGTATTTATATAACACTGTTAAATGGCGAGACCTGTTCCACATTCATCTACATAAAGGAGCACTGTATTGCCTAGGGCTAAGAGCAGACACGCACACACAGACACAGACGCACTCAAGTACACGAACGCAGATGAGATCATTAAGCAGGGCCGTCCCATTCCTACCCGCGACCCCTCGGCACACCCGGCATTCACTGTTGATTCCCCTCCTCACTTGTCACTCGTGATTGCCAAAAAGCAAGGCACCATATGCCATTCTGTTTGTAACTACGACCACCCCCTGTGTCATCTTAAACACACACACACACAGGCATAGACGCACACACCTACATGAACACTCATATGCATGCAAACACACAGGCGCGCACGCGGCAGACACAATTTTCCAGTCGTAGTCAAAGACAACGACAAACTGCAATTCCCCTCAGCAAACGGTTCTCAGATGATGAAAGTGAGCGTTTTCTGCCTCTGATTTTTGATGTGCGGCGTGGATGTGATCAGAGAGGCCTCCCTCGCATTGCCACTCTCCTCTCTCTTTCTCAGCATTATGCAGTCTGTCCCCGCACCCTCCCTCCTCCCCCCGCTGTAACAGAAAACACTCACACTAGACAAGAGCAAACTGTTTCCATCTGCTTGCTAATTCTTGATCTGTTAGTCTGGCTTGGAGGGGGAATAGTGACTTTTACCTCCCATGTTAACAGGGTCAACCCAGATTTCTCCCCTTTATCCTTTCAGTGTAAATCTTTTTTTGTTTTGTTTGTTTGTTTGTTTTATAGGTGAAATGGGATTATTTATCTGTCAGCCTTTCCAGCTTTATTTCCAGTTGACAGTTTCAGTGGGCTGGATCTGTTCACATGTTATCACATTAAAACAAGCTATAAAGAAACATCTGGCTGAGTGAGACTGGCTGTCATTATCCTTCATGAGCTGGTGGTTCATCATTATCACGCCGACTGGCTGACTGACAGCAGTCACTGATTAACATATTGACTCTAATTAACTGTCTGGCTGGCCATCTAAATGACTGACTTAAGCAGAGACGTACTGACTGGCTTGCCGGCTGGCTTACTAACTAATACAGCCACAAGACTGGTCTACTGACTCACTAATTAACTGACTGACCCACTCTACTGACTGACTGATTGGCTTGCATCCGCAGACTGACCAGCTGACAGTCGCTTTGTCTCATCATGTGTTTTTATCAGTGCGGTAAGGGAAGCCTCGCTCTTGATATCAGCACGACGGCTCTCTGACTGACAGGCACATTTCCATTTTTTCCCATTAACTCAGATATGGAAAGAAATTTGAAGAAGTGATGAGATAAAAGAGCCTGGGAAGAAATAGACTGGTGGCTGTGCTTCTGGGTGTGTGTGTGTGTGTGCCTGTTTATTCAAATAGGAGAGACCGGCCCTGTAGTCTGTTTCATCCTTATTGACAAAATTCTGCTGCATTTTTCTATAAAGTGCAATCAGTGTAGAAAGGATTTGGAACAAGTTGCTGATCAGATTTCATTTTTTATTTTTTCTCTGCTTCAGTTATTCTCAGTTATTCTTGTGCAGCTTTGTTAGTTATTATTAAAGTTTTCAGTTTTTCTGACCTGCAGTTATTTACTAACTTGAATTCGGTGGAAGATCTGAGTGACATAGTATTCCCCTTTGATGCCTTAAATTCCGTCTGTTGCGTTACTCTTTCTTGAATTCGGTTGTCTTCACATTGTAATCACCAGCATCAGAACTGTTAATACGTGCGGTTCTGTAGCTACTGTAAATTTTAAAAGAGAGCAGTTGTATTTGTCCACGTGGGTGTACAGTATTTATTCGGACACATGCTTATGTGCTTGCACTGGACGTGGGTCCTACCGGCGTAACTGTGTGTAGTGAAGCGTGCGTGTGTGTGTTACAGTGTTCACATTCGACACAGAAATCATGGCACTCTGCGACAGCTGCTACATAATCAAATTACTACTGCTTCAATTTGGGTTGTTTTATGTGTGTCCGGTCATTTGGGCCAGACCCATCTCTTGAGGCAACAGCGGTAGGTCTGACAGCATGTGTGGCCACGATGCGTTCATTCAATTTGAGTCTGTTACCTTCTCTGGACTTCAGAGAGTTTAGAGACAAGGTCAGTGCTCACGCGCATGTGTTACAGTGTTCACATATGTGCTACATTTTTGGGTGCAGCTGGTTCAGAAGGTATTGAAACCAGAAGAGCAGAGCTTAAAAGGAAGCGTAGCATGTCAGTGTGTCACACAAGCTGTGCTTTTACATATTCTGCTCCATTTATTGCAGACACACCAACCTTCTCATCTTTCCCTTTCATCTTTCATTTTCCACATTCCTCCTCTCACTCTCTCTGACTCTTGTTGGATTCTCTAAAGCTAATTAATGTTGAAAAGGACATTTCTTTTAGCAAAGTCCTCCAAATGCTTTTTGGCTTTCACTCGGGGCCATCTTATCACATCCAGATTCTCATTTCTCAGGAATTAATTTAAAATTTTCTGCCATTTCAATTTTTACTGCTGAGTTCAGTGTGTGCGTAATCACTCATACAGTGCTGTGAAAAAGTATTTGCCCCCTTCCCGATTTCTTAAATGTTTGCACAATTGTCACATCTGGCTGTTTCAGGTCATCAAACAAATTTTTATATTAGACAAAGATAATCCGAGTAACTATGCAATGTTGTTTTTAAATGATGATGTCATTCATTAAGGGAAAAAAGCTATGCAAACCTACCTGGCCCTATGTAAAATAGTGTTTGCCTTCTAAACCTAATAATTGGTTGTAACACTTGGGGGCAAGAACTGTAATCAAGAGTTTGATAACTGGCAATGAGTCTTTCACATCACTGGATGATTTTTGGCCCACTGTTCTTTGCAGAATTGTTTAGTTCAGCCAAATTCAATTCAATTCAATTTTATTGATATAGCGCCAAATCACAACAACAGTCGCCTCAAGGCGTTTTATATTGTAAGGTAGACCCTACAGTAATACATTCAAGGGTTTTAGTTCGTAAACAGTCCATTTAAGGTCATGCCAAAGAATCTCAATCTGATTTAAGACTAGACTTTCACTCTGCCACTCCAAAACCCAAAATATGTTATTTGTGAGCCATTTAGAGGCAGATTTGCTGGTGTGTTTTGGATGATTGTCCTGCTGCATAACCCAAGTATGCTTCAAGGGATGAACTGATTGTGGGACATCATTTTTGGTCTTGAGGCAGCAAAACCAGCCCTAGACCGTCACGCTACCATCACCATATCTGACTGCTGGTATGATGTTCTTTTTATGAAATGCTGTGTTAGTTTTATGCAAAATGTATCGGGACTCAAACCATCCAAAAAGATAAGCTTTTGTCTCATCAGTCCACAAAATATTTTCTTGGAAGTCTTAGGCATCATCACGATGTTTTTTTTGGCAAATGTGAGAAGAAGCCTTTGTGTTGTTTTTGGTCAGCAGTCATTTTCTCCTTGGAACTCTCCCATTTTGTCTCTTTCTCATTGTTGAATCATGAACTCTGATCATAACTGACCTAACCTCTTGGACGGATCATCCATGTGCTCTTGGAGTAATTTTGGTAGGTCAGCACTTTTGGGAATGTTTTTCATTGAATCCCAAAGCCTTTAAAATGGCTTTGTAACCCTTTCCAGACTGACAGAGGTAAACGACTTTGTTGTTCAGCTGTTTCTTTACATCAGGGCATGATGTGTTTCTTTTTGAGGCCTTTTAGCCTGGGCCTGGGTGTGACCCATGATTTAAATTCAGCTTTCCAAAAACAAATCACAGTTTAATCACAGGTAATTTATGATTTAACAAGTCAGGGCAATTTTTTTTTCCAGAGAGGACCAGGTAGGTTTGAATAGCTTATTCCCCTTAATGAAAGAAATAATCATTTATAAACTGCATCTGGATTTACTCAGCTTATCTTTGTCTAATATTAAAATTTGCTTGTTTAATATAAGTGTGAGAAATATCAAAAAAAGGAAAAAGAAAAAATCAAGAAAGGGGCAAATACCTTTTTAACTGTATTCTACATAGTTTAATAGCAGAAATTATACATTATGTCTAGCAACAGATGATATGTATTTGAACAAACTGAACATCTTGTTTGATGACTGCGCATGCTTTCTCTATTGTTATTTGTGAAAACCTTTAACCCAAGTTTCAGCAATCAGCAATGCATCATTATGAGAGGAAACGAGTCAGTACCTGTCTGCATAGCATCTTAGCATTATTTCAAGACATAAAGTGTCCAGTGGCAGCTCTACCTCTATCGCCGCTGCCATGACCTTAAACACACTCTGCAGAAATGGAAAGAGAACCGGTGACCTCAGTCAAACTATACTTCTGGGACAGCTGGTTGCCCCTGTGTGTGTTTTACCCCAGTGTTCGTGGGTATTGTTTCTACCACAAGAGCATTTTGTCACCTCCCAGCTGGTCTTATCAGAGTCTTGCAGAGCTATGCGGCCTCGGAAAGGTCATCCACACCACAGGAGGCAGCAGACATGGATACACTTCGCACCCCCCACTGTGCTGTTTGCTTTGTCTCTTCAAGTTCTGAACATGGCGAAGACCATCTTTCTTTGGTTTTATTGTTTTGTTTTTTTTCTCTCTGTGTGTCGCATGTTCATTTTTCACACAAGCAAAGAGATTCGAGGCCGAGGTCAGAGGTCGACATCACAGTCTCTAGGCTCCAATGACATTCCTCTTGTTTATTGCAATTCCTGCGACCTAGACCAAGTGAGACAGACATAAGATTGAAGGATTGCACAAAATGTCCTCAACTTCCTCATTATCTCCTTGGCTGCTTATGCCCTCATGTTGAGCTGGCTCACTCTGCTTCATTACTGTAAGGAGACTATCTTAAGGGTGGAATGGCAGGCTTCCAGTTGGCTCTATCAACCTGTCAATCACTCCAGTCTAATCTTAGCTCTGCCCCTCAGTGCTGCCCATCATTTCCTGGCACTGTGGAGCAGTGAGCAGATTCTAATTCCCCTGAAATAGATAAGGATTTTAATGGATGGCCTACTCAATTATGCAATGGTGTTTTGTTGTCTCGTTGTTTACTTTTGGTGGCAATACTGCACCCTTCTCGTTTCTTCTTTCTTCTTCTCTTAGACAAAATAAACAACTTTCACCACTGAGCTAGACCAGCTTGCGAGGCATATGCTGCACAATGCACGTATTAAAATGGTAATGGATACTGTTGAAAGGCTTCTTGTAATCACACACATACACGTCTGCACACACACACACAAGCACACACGCGCGGTGCTCTCTGCCACTCTGTCCGTCATTCTCTGCTGTTGTCACAGTAACCATCTCACCTTCCCTTCACAGTCCCGCCCTAATGAGACCACTGGAGGACACAGAGAGGGAGAGAGCAGCAAGGGGGTGGCAGAGAGATGCAGACACAGAGAAAAACAGACATGTATCACAGGAAGATGGGCAGCATGGAGGCAGGGTTGCCATTGTCTTGTATCTGTTGGCTGCACACGAGAAACCCTCTCCGTCAGCTACCATTCCAGAAACAAAAGCCACTGCCCAGCCAGCAGCATCTGCTGATTACACTGTCTGCTCATGACCACACCACAAGTTCAGTTTGCTGCCTTGGCATTTCCATGTAAATCCAATAACATTATCGTTAATAGATAATTACCCCGCGCTGCATGATTTGTGACCGCAAACACAGATTAAAATTCAATTAAAGGTAAAAGTGTGCGTGGGTGCTGCCTGCTCTGCTTTGCTGAATGGCTCCATTGAAGCTCAATGAATCGCATTCAGCGATTATATCTAATGTACATGTGTATAATGCACTTGATTTTATTTGAAAAAGGCAGTATTAATAAAGATTTGTGAGTTTTTTTTTAATCTCCAGAAAATATCGCTGTACACGAATGCGATCAAGACCACATGAAGGTTGATATACAAATAGATACAGCCTGTAGATATAAAGAGAGAGAGGAAAAACATGGTGGAGCAGACCAGCAATGCTCATATTAACATCTGTTCTTTTATATACTTTTAAAGTCTCTCCGTCTGCTGCAGCATCGTAAAAGCTCTAAATGAAGTGAACGAGGCCTCTGGGCTCTGCACAGATTGGCCCAAGTATTTCATCTGGGGAAACACATCTGCCAAATGTTACAGTAATAAGCAGGCCGCTCGTACGGGCATATGAGTGTGTGCAACAGGTTCAGAGGCTCTCATTTAAAGGCATACAGTATGCTCATATGAGACCAAATGTAAAGCGTGCAAAAGTAAAACGCGGGCTTATTCTTGTCAGTGATATATACGTGTGCTTTGATTACACGCGTGCATGTGTGACGTTTGAGGATCTTCTAATGCAGGGGTATCAAACATAAGGCCAGAGGGCCTAAACGGGCCGTCAAAGACACCAGTCAGGCCCACCGGATGGCTTTGGAAAATGTGAACTGAATTTTCACATTGTAAAACATTTTAATAGCTTGATAAAGACCTTCACCATGACCTTTCATACTACACCATAGTTATTAACTAAGAGGTACAAGTAAATGATATGGTATAGTTTTTTTTTCTTTAAAAAAAGGGACATTTTCCGACATACTAACAAAAACTTTCAGTCTTTTAATTACAGGACAGTCTGGCCAATGAGCTACCAGAATATTTTCTGTAACTTTATGCATCTTACAATTTAAGCCCAAAGAGTTGTGTTGACAGATTCCTTTTATTTACTACCGCAGAGATGTATTATTGAAATTGCACTTATTTTCCTTTATTAATATCTCTCAAGAACTAAATATTTAGTTAAACCTTTTTAAACTGACAGAATGGAGAATTCCACTGAGTCAGTCATAACAGCGTCTTCGAGCTACATGCATGGCCTAGTGTGATTTAGCAGATTCGGCCTCGTTGTGAGCCCTCGTTCTTTGTTGGAGCCTTTTACATAATGGCAGATTCGGGTTTTATGAGGTCAATGTTAGGTAACACACAATCATAGTGTAGTGTGATTTGGAGTCTTTACTGTGGCTTCACACATCAGCACTTACAAAATGCTGTTGGTCAGGACTGCAAATTTGCCTATACTTGCTCCAAAGATTTGCATAGATTTGCTTCACCCTCACAGACTAATCTGCCAGTCTCATATATCCAATGATTGTTGAATATGTGATGCTACACAGTGTTTACGACTGTGTAGCATCACCGCTTCTTTTAGCAGCAGCCCATAAACATCTGGGAACTGAAGAGACCAGCTGTTAGAGTTGTTGTCTCATTCTTGTCCAATTCAGGATTCATATCAGTTCTGGGACGTCTCTGTTGTCTCTCCTCCTATGAAGTCATACTGTTGTAAATATGCAAGGCCTTCTGGGAAAAATGTGATCTGGATGGGAGCACATGTTACTCTAATACCTGTAAAAACAAACCTTTATATATACCTTTCTACAGTGATGGATCCTTTCCACATGTTCAAGCTGCCAATTTCAGAATTTGAACCTGCATTTATGGATGTCGTGGTCAACTGTGTTTAGACAACGGTTTCTGGAAGCGTTATTTCCATAACATAATCATCAGCATCAGAATTGATTTTCAGCCTTTTCCTTTGCGCACAGAGATTTCTCCAAATTATATAATTATGATATTATGTACTGTAGCTCATGAGATTTTAAAAGTTATCATTATCATATTATTTGGAAATTGTTCTTGAATTTTTAGATACAAAGGTAAACCTCTGCTTATCTTTACCTGTGTGAAGCTCTGCCCCTCTAAGATGCTTTTTATACTAATCATGTTACAGACCTGTAGTCAGTTAAACTAATAAATTTCATAATGCATCTCCAGCTGATTCTTTTAGTACAATTTACTTTTCCAACCTTTCCCAACTTTTTTTGAGACCTGATGCTGTTATTAAAATCAAAATGAGCAAAAGTTTTTATGGGTTTATGAGATTTGCAAACTATGGCATTCTGTTTTCAGCAACAATTTGCTCACGCACGCGGCAGTACACAAACATGGACGGTGCACAACACGACATTCACGTTATCTGTGTGACGACTACCTTGACATTGCTACAGTCCTCACCCAGTAATACTCTTCGTTCCCAATCAACGTCCCTTGTCAATATTTACTATCGTCTGCCAGTACATCAGCCGCCTTTGCCGTGTTCTCGTTTCTCACCGTCAACTTAATTAGTCACATCTCTTGGTTTAATTACATCAAGTGGAAGGAGGTTGCAATCTCAAGTAGATCAAATTAAGCTCTATGCAAATGCTGGAGTGTCTCGTTCCAGGTTTCTGTGGCAACAATGTCTCTATCTTCCTTATTTCTGTTGGGAGGAGTAATGCAAGGCTTGTCATCAGTTGCTAAATGAAATCTTACACTGGAAATCACTCCTATTAGGCAGGTTAAGTGGTTGACTGTCTGTTTAAGTTTCCGCTGAAAAGTGACTAATCCCCCCTGTGCGTGTGTATGTGTGTGTGAGAGAGACCGAGACTGAGAGAGAGGGACGATCTGAGAATGAACCAGCTCAGATTTGGGAGAAAACATCAGAGTTACGCCATATTTGACTAATCAGTACTGACAACCTGTACAGAGATGATCAACTTCAGCAACTTTTAGCATCACTGGCAAGTAAACTAAGCATATATCCTTTTCTATCTTTGATATCTCTGGATACCTTAAGTAAATGTTTCCGGATAGTATAAGTTCATCAATACAAATTAACACTGTGCTATCAAAACACAGCCGTACCAATCTTCAGCCTGTGGTTATACATTTCCTACTAATGTACTTGTGCGCTGCACTTCCTCTTAAACTGCATGGTCATATTGACACTTTTAATCAATGCATTCCTTAAAGGGATTCTTAAAGCAGTAACCTACTGCTGCTCAATGCCGCACTTCACCTGCTTAATGCTTCAAAAATTGCTAATTTTGTTGTTATGTAAGTGTGGCAGCACACTTGATTTCTGCAGAAAACGGCAAAAAAAAAGACAAAATGTTCCATGAAGCTGAACAGATGTCCAGAGCTGAGTGATAATTCTTATTGATTATTGTTAGGTTTGTGTTAAATCTCTAAATAAAACCAAAATGTAAATCTGATTTATTGTTTGCAATAGAAAAATATGGATCTGATTTGATTTCAGTACAAATTAGTTACAGGAATAATTGATTGTAATGGTGTTTAGTTGGAAGCTGGAGCTGAAATTCTTTTCTGCTGTGCTGAACTTTTATCCTGAGGCTGGAAGTTGGGGCAATAGAAACACAGTGCAACTGTGCTTTCAGCTACCTTAGAAAGCAACCTTCAAATAATATAATGTTTCTTAAGTACAATTAAAAAAAGTTGTGCCCTTGTGTGGAACTGGAATTCTCTAATCATTCCCATTCACTGTCTTGTCGACTCCGTCATTGAAATTCGAGCCAAGATTTCTGTCTTGCTCATGAGCCCCAGCTCTTCCTTCATCAGCCCCCTTCCCATTTCTCTGTCCTCTTTGCACTCATGTGGGAAATGCATTAACCATGTGATATTGACAGACATGGTGCACAGCCTTGCCTGCCAGTTATACACGGGAAAAAGAGAACTGAAATGTGTTCTGTGTACGTTTTCTTTTATATTATAGCCCTTTGACTTATCTGACCATGTGTTGAATTATTGAAATTATTATATATATGCAAAATGTAAGGAACCTGAAAAAAAAGAAATTATACATGACAAATAGGTAATTATTCCAGATTACATTTTGCTCATCCTGCTTACATGGGACTAAAGTATGACATGTAAAGGACTTTAATCTGTAGCACATGCACTAATACACTGTAGCACTAATGGAGAGATTTTCAAGATCATTTGTGGAGGTTATTGTTTTGGTAGACATGTAGTCCCCTCTAATCCCTTCCCATGAAACGACTGTCCATTGTTCACTCATAACCCAGATGATCCCAAACATTAAATGAAGTATTATGAGGCTGGTACAAAACACTTCAGGGGGTCAGCAGTTTTTGCACCCGAGACAGAGAGAGAGCTGACTAACCTTATTTTACCTGAATCTCAGTAAAGACTTTGATGGAAATATTCAAATCAAAACAGAAATAACCGCCACGACAGTAACTGCATTTCTATGTTATTTGGTTGCATTTTTAAACACATAACTCGAGGTGTTGCACATTAATTCAACTCTCCACTTGCCAAGCTGTCCACTGAAACAACTGACAGCTAGGACAGCTATTCCTCAAAAGGTAAACTGACCAAACAAACAAACAAAGAAAAAAGAAGACGCAGCAAAAAAAAAAAAAGAAAGAAAAAAAAAGCAAAACTCGGCTTGGAGCAAATCAGCCAACAGCAGAAACCAGTCAGCCTTTACTTTGCTATAAAAACTCTTAGTTAGCCCAAACACAGAAATGCTCCATGGTGGTTGGAAGAGTAAACATGAACATAACTGAATATGGTTCCTGCAGTGTGACTTCATTATTGGTTAAAATAATGAAGTAGAAAACACTCTTTCCCTGAAAAACATTGACTGTACATGTTAATCTTGTGAATCCTGTCCTATATATTATCAGTGTCTGCATTGGTATCTTTGTTTCTGTCCTCTAAGTTCAGTATGTAGCCTGCTTAAATATCTCATATAAATTACTTTTTAGAAATGAAAAAATACACCTGAAACATGCACTATGAAAAATGTCTGAATGTTTTTGTGTTGACTGTCACGTCCAAATTATTTAAAATTCATTTAAACAACAGAAGTTGACCCTAAGTCCTTTAGAGACACGCATATTTACATTCCTCCAAACAAACCCAGGTTCCAAATACATGAAAAGCTGAAAGGGGTGTTTTGTTGTGTTAACTAATTATTGTGGAAAGTAAAAATCATTGATCTAGTGGTCATTAAACCCCAGTCCCACAGCCTGCTCAGCCTGCTGCTGTCTGAGAAGTGGCTCAGATATACCCACTGCTATAACACCAGATTCCTTTTTACCAGATTCATCCTTCTATGGCACAAGGTGCTACAACTCTTATTTCATTACGCTGTTTCAAATTCCATAAAGACAATAACATGATCTTGAATCTTAAAAACCTACTGGAAAATCTCTAAACATTTTTCTTTGAACTCTTTTTTATTTGTTTGTTTTCCTTTTTGGCCGTAGGAGTTCACATACTTAGTCATGCAATGCACTTTTTTTTAAAAATTCAATGACTTGTAATAACAATGGAAATGCATACTCTTCTTTTAAGTAAAGTAACACCAACTCCATTATCGATTGCTATCAGGCCAATCATGCTTAGTGTAGAGTGTAGCCACCATCCGAAGGCCCATTTTGAGCCAGGAAATGTCTTGGATAATAGTTGCACTGTAAATATAAAGCATAATGATCTGATAATGTAATACACTTCGTTACAGTCGATACAGTTCTTCCCACATATTTAAATTAGAGTTGGATAAAGGTGTAGACCTGTACATAAAAAAATAGACAAAAAATGTAGAGTTTAGTCTGCAGCCACATTAGTAAGATGATAAATTCTGAATGTTTTACTTGTGATGGGTTTTTTATGTGGTTGCTAACTAATACTCTTGTGGTTAGTGTTTTCCTACAATCTTGTCCTGTACATTACAATAAAATAAAGCTTTTTCTTGTGTTGTTACAACCCGATGATACACTTTCTTGGCCCAGCTGTTCTCCATGCATCACCAATTCCATTTATGCATTAAAAAATATTATGAATGCCATATAATGTATATTAAATTCTCTCTACGAGATGATAGTTTAGACTGAAGTAAAATCCTTCTCTTGTGCAGCAGTGAAGCATTCGTTGACACTAAATGGCTTCCATTACCGATCAAACAGAGGTAATTTGTGTCACAATCTGACATCGGTGACGGGCTGCATCTGGCCATGCCCAATCCCTACACGCAGATGAGCCAGGAGAGGCAGAGAGAGGGCAGGCAAGCAAGGAGGAAGAGAAGCAGACAGAGGAAGAGGAGAGAGAGCACGCGTGCAGCTTTCTCAGACAGCTGGTGATGTGCAGCTGTCTGGGAGGCTGGATTACTCCCTAAAGTCTGCTCTGTGAGGGAGAGGCGAGAGGGTGACGAAAAGAGTGGGAGAAATAAATAGAAATGGAGACCGAAATGGGGACAGAGAAGCAGAGTGATGGGGCCTGGAACAAAGGGGATTTGGGCGGGCAAAGACGAAGAAAGCAGTACAAAGCGAAAGAAAACAGTTGTAAGTTACTGAGATGGAGGAAGAGAGCGACGTGAGGGAGATCATCAGAGATAAACAGCAGACAGGGGAGGGATGAAAACTCATTATTCAGTCCTGAATGTGTTTCACCGTCTTCATTTTAAAGGTTTTGAAAATGTATTTCAGTGAATTTGCGCTTTAGTCTTTTTTCTAAACTTATTCAAACCATGGAACTAGATGCAGTGAGTACCCCTGCTATTAAGGTGTAACCTAAAGAGGTACAGTTTATTTACACATATCTGATAATACACAAACACATTAAACGATCATTACAGAAACAATTAACCTTTAAAAATCCATACATAAAAAGCTTCTTGCACTGAGACGGGCCTACAACAAAAGTGATTACAGACACATACACGTGACGTTTAAATGTTCTGACAAAATATGGCCCAGCATTTAACCCCATTTTCCCCAGTTCAGTGTGAATTTGGTGATATGACATACTCCATGTGCATTTGAGACTGAAAGGTCATTCCTGACTTCTTGAATGTAGCAGCTGAGAAAAACAGGGTCACTTAACGGTCCACAGGAAATTTGATTGCATCACGTGATTTACCTGATGGATGGTTTCTTCTTCTATACGACAAAACAATACAATTAATTCACTCCATATAACAAAGACCAAATGCTTTAAAATGCTTTGGAATCCCCTTTCTTTTGGATTAATGTTAAATGTGTATGCTAACTATATATATACTGTAGCTTACTTAGTGCTGTATATATCCCTTTTTTGACATTAACGGATTCCCACAAAATAAGATTTAAACAGCAGTAATTTTAGCTCTGTATCACATAGCATTTGCCTATGGACCCTATGGTTTAACTATCTTGTCCGGTCTGGTTTTATGTGTGCAAATTAGATCACTTATCTCTCTCTTCATCGTGTTGTCCCCACGCAATGCAGCATTTATAACTGTCAAAAAAAATAGAGAAAGTTAAGGAGGCGAGATGAGCGACTCTCTGTGCAAGAGCATCGTCATGTTAAGCTCTAATTTAAAAATTCAAACCAATAGTGAGAAATATCCTCTGTCTGTTCCTGATGGATCAGTGTGGCCACCACATGCGCACACACATTTGTTTCAAAGCATGCAAAAGTCCAAGCATGAACTTTTGCCAGGACAATTCAATTAATTATCCATCTCACAATAAAGTTAAAGCAGCAGTAGGAAGATTAGCTAAAAAAAAATCGCCTTGACTGATTAGCTAGCGCCGATCACTTCGTCCGTTGGCACAATCCAACTACGTAGTGTCGAGACATCAGCAGCTCCACTGACAGAAACGCCGTTTCACATTAAGTCTATTTCTGAAAACTACTGTCGTGCATTTGTGGTCAATTGGAGTAATTTTTGATTGTGATCAAAGTGAGCATGGTATCCTGTCTAGCTCAGAAAAGAACAGAGGAGTAAGCAAGGCCAGTACGGCTGGAGATCAGTAGCAGAGACTGCCAAAGAACAGACACAGTAGCTGGCTGGCTGGCAGGCTGGTATAATAATCAGGCTGTCTACTGCCCATGTGTTCCCCTCAGACTGAACTAATATAGTTTTTGCTGGGTAATGATACCGAGACGCAAGCTCACATTCCCCCATAATTGATCCTGCCGGCTACCGCCACACACTAACGAGCTAAACGAGGAGGAAAACCCTCCTAGCAACTGGAGGGTAAGAGAGGCAGAGAGACACAGAGGGAGAAAGCGAGAAAAGAGGGATGGTTTAGACAAGTAAATAAATGCATGCGAGTCAAGCTAAGGCAAAAGAGGGAGAAAAGCTTCTAATACAAAGACACTGAGATTTTGATCTGTTACTATGACAGCGGCATGCTGTAAGGAGATCAAAGCAGGTAGTGTAAAATGGTTGAAGAGTGCAGGAGCTACTTGAGTATTCACTTTCTTTTTTTCTCTCTATTCCAGAGAGAATGAGCAGAGAGAGAAAGCGAGAGCAATGTGGACAGAGCACCAGTGCACGCTACCTCTTTCATCTTTGACAACATCCATGGGGGGATTGGGCTATTGTGAATTTGGAGTGAAATATTTCAAAGGGGTGTTGGAGTGGGGCTGGGGCCGGGTTCCTCGGCTGAGTTCAGTCTGTGTTTCAGAGGGATGAAGCACACCTGGTTCCCAGCCTTTCCTCTGATTAGATGAGGGTTTGTACCCAATGCCACGGGGCCCTCTCTGATTAATCTGCTCTTTATTTAATGACTGACCGATAGCAAGAGATAATATTCTTTGAGTGCTCTTGTTTCTGGCAAAGCCACCACAGGCAGACCTTTGTGTGTCCTTTTTTCTTTTTTTTTAAATGAATTTGTCATTGTTAACCTTTCAGTTCATATTCTTAATCTATTAGTTGTTTTCAGATGTGCTTAAGAACAAATTGTTTTAATCTGATTTCTTCACATCCACTGATCTCGCAGCCAAGGGTTGAATTATTTGTAATTAGCTTAATTAGTGTTGATAGGTGATGATCACATGATTATGGTCTTGTTCATCAGAAAATGATGCAACTGATTTGCCAATATATAGCATAAATATGTTTGAGACTATATGGTCATGCTGCTTTTTGATACTGCACAGCACAGATCTAAACCTTTCTCCTTCTCTCCCTCTCTGTCTGTCTGTCTTTCTTCCTGGCATGCTTTCCTTCCCTGGAAACAGGTAAGTCTTATACAAACTCTAAAGTAAAAAATGTTGATTTGGTGTCCACACAAAAGGCTAATATCTCCATTCGTGGTTCTCCTTTGGCTTCTAATCAATATCCCCCAGATATGCAGCGTTCACACTGTAGCAAATGAGAGGAAAGAGAAAAACGAGCTAAACTCAGCAAAGCGTAAACAATGCCCATTTTGAAATACTGTGTGCAGGAGAAAGACCCTGTCTATGTGTACGTATATATGTGTTTGTGTGTTTTTCCCCTGCTTTAGTGTGTGTGTTTGTGTGTGTGTTGAAACGGAGATGGAAGCTGCTGAATATTCATGGCGTCTGTGCTCGGTTGGGGCCGAGAGATAAGACGTTTATGTTCTGGCAGCCTAAGAGGGAGAATGCGCGTGTGCTTGTGTGTGTGTGTGTGTGTGTGTGTGTGTGTGTGAATGGGGCTACGGGGTGGGGAGGGGGCAAATGGGCGCGGCGAAGATGTGTCGACATCAGTGGTTTAATGGTTTGAATCTAACTTGGGCCAATTAAAAGGCATGCCGCGTTCACCGGGGTGGGCTCCCATTCATTTCGGGGGAAATTGAGGTTGAAATGAGCCATTGTCGGGCCACGTGGCCACTGTGCATACTGAGTGGCAAGCCTGCAGTGACTCTCCAAAACGGTGGTTAGAGGACAGAGGAGAGTCTTTGACCGCGGACAAGGAAAGGCAGTGTTTGCTTTCAAAACGGGAGGAAGGAAAGAGGAAGGGGTGTGTGGAGATGGAGAGAGAGAGAGAGGAGTGAGGGATGTAGACAGATGAGGAGAGATGAAGTGAAAGAGGAAGAAGTAGGGGGAGAATGACAAGAGAACCGAGAGGATAGCACACCGAGAATGACAACTGTATATACTGTAGGAAAATAAGACACAACTGATTTTTGCAACAAAGAAGTGGAGGTTGCAATGAGCAGTGAGGCAGAGGTGATGAAAGAGTAGGAAAAGATAAGATGGAAGGAGACAAAGAGAAAAAGACAGACGAAAGCAGCTAATATCAGAATATAGGAAAACAAGGCAGTGAGCAAAAAAAGAGATCTATGTGGCATAGGTTGAAAGCTCTCAAAGGGCTGTGCATGGGGGTTGCCTGGCTGGTTGGCTCAGTAGTTCTTGCCCTCCTGACGTCAGCTGGACAGTGTGGACGGTGTGGAATTGCTGACTGAGCCTTAAGCATGCAAGCAAACGTACACAAACAGACGCGCACACACACACGGAAAATGCCTGCCAAGACAATGCCTAAATATTGTACATCACAGCGTATCAAGCAAAAGCGCTTGTAGGTTTGTGTGTGCCATAAATGAGAAGCACTAAAATAACAGACGCCCTATCAGATGTCATACGCAGACAATGTAACTCTTATTAGTGCCATCGGTTTCCATCAAGCATCAGCAGTTTACTGCGTGTTTTCCTTGTCTCGTTCCCCAGATAAAGACATGTTTCTGACTGCTAACAAGCCCCTTGTCAAATAAAACAACTTTTTTCATCAGCACGAGTCCTGGTACCCAAAACCCAGATTTGAGCTGCCATAGGCGATTATGTCACAACACTGTCCAATTGAGAAGGCGAGCCACACAGCTCAGACTGTATCACTTCCTGTTTGGCTTACCCTTGTCCACACGATTGGATGATAACACATATCCCTTTGAGGCTCAGAGTCATTCTGACTGTGGATGAAGTCTACTTGCGACCTTTGGTTAATGTCACACGTCACAGACTTTTATGTCACCCCCGAATGACAACGTGACTTGACAGGAATCTTTAGTGACCAGAGTCAGTCTCCTTCACCGAGGGATGCAGGGCCCCATCAATGATATTTCAGAGCAGTGGGGCAAACCAGGGTTAATTATCCCTTGAAGTGGTATGGAGGAAAAGAGGAGTTGTACATGATTCAGTAATTATCCCTGGTTTTATATAAGTATGTATATTACTATATATATTACTGTATATCACTAACAGGATATTTTTGGTAAATGTCCTATATAATAATAATGCAAAGGCAACATTTTTGTAGTTAGTAGGCCCTTCAGCAACCCCTATTCTCTTTGCAGTGGGAGTGCATGAGTCTACCCCTAGTGAGATCTGGATAAAGGCATGTCTGAGGCTGACTTTGGGGAGACATCACTTCTTGCCCAAATGCTCATTGGGTTTCAACTGTTTTTACTAAGCTTATTGAGTAATTTAAAATAAATCCCATGCTTTTTAAAAATCTGGTGTCAGTCTCCACATTTGTGTTGCCACTTTTCATTTGGATGGTAACATAAATGGGGGCTTGTCCGGGACTTTATTTAGATATTTTTGTGGAGTCTAAACATCAGAGGGTTTTTGTGTGTGTGAGTAATGGTTTCTGGTGCTTCACTGTGACTGATCAAACTCTCTTTAGTGTGTGGCAGCTGGGTGGCCTTCCACTGAAGCACAAAGCATATATGGGTTGCAGAGGTGCATACAGTGGTATAAAACACTGGCTTTCAGTCTCTCTCTGCAGCATGATCACAGATTCTTTGTATAGTGTAAATTTGAAGCTATGTAAGTCAATAGGAACTGTATTTCATTCCTGCAGCACATACACTACAAAAGCACACCTAATCTTTCATTTCAAGTGTTTCAGACACATTTCCATTGCAGTATAAAATTAAGCACCCATGATGTGAAAAACACAAGTCGAAACATAAGTGTTCTAATGATAGTTAGATAGCACTAAAAACTTAGAAATGTGCTTGTGTGAATGGGTGTGATTGGGTAAATGAACGAGTTGTATACTCTGAGCTTTGAGTGCTCAGAGTAGAAAAGCACTATATAAGAACCAGCCCATTTACCATTTATGATGAAAATCCAAGGCTGTCAGTGTAGCTTCCAGCTACTTTTTCCAAGTTTATTACATACCTCAGCCTTTATATACCTCCATAAACTTCTCCAGAATAAAAGTTGTGTGCATTTACATGTGTGGCACAACAGCAGCAGCTTCACTAAGTACTTACAATTTATCATTCTTCACACTGGGAGCAACTACAAATGACAATGTGTACTTCAATTCAGACAGATGACCTCTCATGCGCAGACAGTTCATGAGCTAAACTTTCATAATAGCATAATCAGTTTACTGAAGTTTTCCAAATTGCATATGAATGTGTTTCAGTCACTTTGTGTAGTACTTGTTTTCTCTAATTGTCAATCTATCAAAACAGAGCCCTTAGGAAAGTTCTGACTCATCACTTGATGACATATCTTGCACGAAGTAAATAATATCCTGTGTGTAATTTGGTTCGCTCCATCAGTTTTGTGAAAATCACTGAACAAAGCAATGAAGAATATATATATGCAAACGTAAAACATGTCTGAATGACAGATTGATGAAGTCTGCAGTGTTACTTATGCCACATTTGAAAAGGGGCTTCAGATGTTTCTGTTTTGACATGCATCTCTTTGGCAAAAGTCTGAGTCTACCAGATACAAAGCACTTTACTCAAAGCACAAAGAAAGGCCTTATGCTATCTCAGAAGCACAGCCTTTCAGTGTGTTTGGTGAACAAAATGGACACAGTGAAATCTTTACTGAAGTTCATAGAAAACTGCATTAAAATTTCAAAGCTGAAATACTTTTGAATAAAGAGACCGAGGGCAGGAGGAAGAGATGAGACACAAGAGAAAGTAAAAAAAGGTGGATGTGATATTAAAACTGAACCTTGCCTTCTTTATGTAATTGTAAGAGTTGTCACTTAGACAGATGGATGACAAAGCTAACCAAAAAATTATTACCTTTTATATAATGGAAAATCTTCTTTTTCAAACTTTATAGTCAAAGTTAATACAGATAGACCTTTAAGAAAAGCCTTTCCAGTATCTTTGCTAATTTTTATTGTTACATTACTGAAAAGACAAAAGTAGGCAAATTAAGCTTGATTTTTTTTTGTTACGTAATAACATTTTCCAGGTGATTTCATCAGATTTAAACCCTTAGCAGGCCCTTAATAGCAGGCCTTTATATCTTGTCTTTTAGGGTAAAAAGAAAAATAAATGATTATTAAGACTTGATGTGTTCTGAAGCATACGGTGCAGTTGGAACAGAAAAACAATGATCAGCAATGATCACAGCTTTGTGTGCCTTTTAACAGTTTGGTTTAGTTTACCACCTGGTATTTCATAGTCAGTTAACAGCAGACACATCAAATAGAGATTAGAAACAGCCAGCTTCATTAGATGCTCATATCAAAGGCCCAGCACACCTTTGGTCCACCCACACAGGTGTCTTCATTTATTGTGGCTGATTACAACTTGTCTGAGGACTGTGTGGGTGTGTGCAGAGTGCCTGACTGACAACTATGTGACCCTCCTCTTAGTTTTGTTTTTGCACCTGTTAGGATCGAAGAGGTTATCGTTCCTGTGAGCCTTTTTTCCCCCTCACAGCAGACAGATAGTGTTTTGGATAATATCAACAATGGCTTGGTTCTACTAAAAAAAATGAAAGTGAGCTGGTTAAAAATGAGCGAACTGGCACCTTTTCAGCAGCCATTAATTTCATCGCTGTCTTGATTTGAAAACATAAGGTGTTTATATAGTTAATAAATGTAATTTAAAAGCACTGTCTGGCCACAGAAGAAGTACTCCTGTTCAACCGTTCTTAAACACCATAAATACATGGCAGCCCATCAAGCCATTCACACATGAAGACATGGTCAAGAAGATTGACTGACATTCAAAATAAGCATCAGAATGAAGAAGTCCTGTCCTGTTTTCCTCCCCTCCCCTCAACTGATAGCAACAGATTACTGCCCATCCCTGAGCCTAATTCTGCTGGAGGTTTCTTCCTGTTAAGTTTTTCCTTCCCATTGTCGCCAAAGTGCTTGCTCATAGGGGGTCATATTGTGGTGGTGTTTTCTCTGTATGCATTATTGTTGGGTCTACTTTACAATATAAAGTGCCTTGATGTAACTGTAGTTGTGATTTGGTGCTGTATAAATAAAATTGAGTTGAACTGAATTGAAAGAAAGATGATCACAACAGTTTCTTCAAGGTATGTTATATTGTAAGGTCATGCCCCTTCAATAATACAGAGAAAACAAAGAAAACCCGAGCAATTAGTTGACACCTCATATACAAGTGCTTTGACGACAGTGGAAAGGAAAAACTCCCTTTTAAGAGAAAGAGACCTTAAAAACAGCCAGGCTGAGGGAAGATGAAGACATGCTGTGGAAGAGTGTCAGAGATCAATAATAACTAGTGATTGAATCTACAGTGTTGTATTAACACATAGTGAGAAAAAAAAATTATTATATTAAAGTCAATTCACTGTACTTAAATGGCCTCCACAATCACCAGATCTCAATAGAGCACATTTGGGATGTGCTGGAACAAGAGATTCTCATCATGGACGTGCAGCTGACATATCTGTAGGAATCCATGATGCCATCTTTAGTATGGCCCAAAATGTCTGAGAAATGTTTCCAGCACCTTGTTGAATCTGTACCACTGAGAATCATGGGAGTTAGCTTGGTACTAGCAAGGTGTACCTAATAAAGTAGCGAGTGAATATATACTCACAGATGAATTGTATATTATATTATATATTAAAGAAATACACTTTATACATTGAAATTATATTGCTTACTTTTGCAGCTGGAAACACACAGAAGGTGCACGTCTGTGAAAAGGATCTGAATTTTGGTCAGACTGCAATAACACACCTCGGGCTACACGACGTGATGCTGGAGTGAAATCCTGCATGTCATGCGCCATCATTTTCTTGGCTCTGTAATAGTCCTGCTGTTCTCTGTTCTTCAGATACAGGGTTTTTTTTTAAATGTCTTTACTGTCATCCCTTCTCTGCACACACTGACTTTTATTAGTGCCTGCATGTAATATAACAGGCACACATGTACTTGTTCCTATACCACTCCTTCCTCTTCCTAACACGACTGTGACCTGCTTGCTCAGGTAAATTGGGGCTTGAGGCAAGAATGTAATCCGAGGCATGTTTCTGACCCTTTTACATGCTTCATTGAGCCATTTCTCATAAAGAACAACTGCGCTGAATTGTGAAATGCATTCTGTGGTTGCTCCTGTTGCTTAATATCAAAGCTCAGGCATTCTAATTTTGCTGAGGGCCATATCTGTCAAAAGGGTGAGACATAGTTATGTGGGTTATTTCCACTTGCCCTATTCTTTAGGCCAGACTTAGCCTAAATTTTTATTCATCTTGCTTCATGGTGTTATTGCTCTGTATTTTCTGTCCAGGTATTCATGTAAATGGGGGGTTTTAGTGAATGAAATCGCATTTAGTGCCTTTATGTGTTTTATTTAATGAGGTTTACCTAACGAGTAGCTCATTGTGCTAAAATGGCACACTGCAAAATAGTGCAACATCAATTTACATCAAAGCTATTATGAACCTTACACTGAATATGTGCTGACCTTTTCAGAAAGCTCTTAAAAGGATAGCCATTGATAATGATATATTTTCCAGTCTTGGCCTAATTTATGACAAATGCTGTCAATACGTTTTCTCAGTGAATTAGTCAATATACAGATTTATATGGTGTTCTTGTGGGTAATATATATATATATATATATATATATATATATATATATATATATATATATATATATATATACACACACACACACACCCAAAACC
>VUQR01020437.1:139199-150034 GCA_015108515.1 Hemichromis elongatus
TAATGGTTTTAAAAAACAATCAAAAGCAAGACTGTGTTATAAACATCTATGGTCACTGATGGTTACTAGCTGTGGAATCTAGTGCCTGGTAAAGCAAGCTAGTCTGGTGACTAATAATTCACAGTGATGGATTTCATTTTATTTTAGTTCATGATTCATTAACATTAAGTTACCCTCTTTGACCCTCACCCCCAAAAACTGAAAACATAAACCAAACCTTGAAACTGGAAAATTGCTACCCCATAATGATTGTGGTGGGAAAAAAAAGATGCTGAGTCACAGAGGCTGAGTCATACAGATTTCAGCATCTGTGATACACAAAAGCCTTACAAAAGATCTCCAGCAGAAAAGAAAAAACACTTGTGTGATTGCATGGTAGAAATCTCTGCATGGGCTCAAGAACTTTTCAGTAAACCAGTAAAGTTTGTTGGTGCAGTTAAAATAAATAAAGGCTCTGTAAAATGTAACACAGTGGTCAACTTCCCCATCTTTTCTTTTAATGTGTTACTACCATCAAATTCAAAATGAGCATCTATTCCAGAAAAAGGGTTGATTAGTCTCTTTTTAAAATTTTTTTAATTAAACATAGACTTTAAATGATTTTGTAAATCACAGCCGTCTGTTTTCATTCATTTTTTATAAAGTGTCCTCTTCTGGAAACATCTTACAGCTTCTGCTCACTAGATATTCTGTCTGCTAGCTGATACTGCACCTCACACTACAAAAGCAGTCTGACCAATACTGAGACCTGAGCACCGTACTGAAACGGGGTGCACAGGAGTGCATGATTTATTAAAGTGACATCCTTCAGTCGTTCGGTTGTTTATTAAATATGAATTGTTCGTCTTGTGGCAGTTGGACATTTTTTGCATGAATTATGATGCACAAATTATTCATGATAAATGAAAAGACATGTTTAATTCACAACAACGTTGGTATGACACTACAAGTCAGTGCATTTCACTCTGCACATTTTTTTTCATAACTGTCTTCAATTTGGAAATGTATTTTTTTTTTAAATCTAAAGAAAAATGATAACATATAGTATTTCAGTGTTATTGCAACCACATTAGCTTTTAATTATTTAATGGTGTTTTGTTGTTGCTGCAACAATAGATGCAGAAAATATACATTGTGGTACTTTGGCACATTTCTTGTTAATCTTTCCGTAATGGAGTTTTTCTTTTGGTACACAGGATTGATATTTTTATTTATCTTAATGGATGTTCAGCAATTTAAATATGTAAAAACCTTTGTGGTATGAAATTGCTGTATTTGCTCAACAAAGCCTAAATACTGCTAATATGAGTATACGTATATATAATGATTCTGTGAAGAGAAAACCTGAGAAGGAGGTTTTGAATAGGACTAGTTTGCAGCTCATATTTTCAGGAGTAATTTAACGTTCTTATTGTCCGACGACGCAGCGTTCACTGAAATAGCTTGCATCTAAATAAACATCTATCTTCCGTTTCTTTGTGGTCAGTGTCTCGGTAAAGGTAGGTGTTTACGTGATGTGGGCGTTTGAGACTGCAGGTTTCATTGCAGTGTTCTGACACAGCCAGCCACTGTTTTAGCATTCTGCACACAGAGGGAGAGGCAGGAGAGGAGGAGAAAGAGAGAGACCAAGCGCAAGCGAGTGAAGAAGCAGGAGAGGAAGTAGAATGAGCCAAACAGGAACACAGAGGTTTTTGAAGCTGAATAAGAGACAGAGAGTCTCTTAGTATTCCAGCTCTGATGCCAAAACTTTTGACTGAATCAAGGATGCTTTCTTCACTCGGGCTTCAATGGCAGCTCTGTCATTCACTTGTATTCCTTGAATCTATTCACACTGCAGGTGCATCGAGAGAAAGACATTTTTATAGGTGACTTTTACAGGTGCTGAAGATTTGTCCTGATTTTAGTGTTAGATTCAGTATTTTCATTTGCTTTTCATCCACTGAAAAGCCGCATTCTTGCTTTTTTCTTCTAAACAATTGTTTCAAGCTTTTTGAGCAATTTTCTTCTGCCTTGGGAAAAAAAACACCCCACACTGATCGGCCAGGTGATGGCACTATTAAAACAACTTTATATTTTAACTGCTACCTCATAAGCAATATGACATAGAATTGATTTTGTCTTCAGTTTTCCAGCCTTAAGACAAATCCACTCCACGGCGTGCATTTTATGATTATTTTCTCACCTCTTAGACTTTAATTCAATTTTCTCTGTTTCCCCCCACCATGACACACTGCCTACACAACCGCAGGTTTTAAGGTTGAACTTTTGTTTTGCAGTGACCCACAAAATATTAAAACTAGCCATATATGGATGTTTACATGAGACTAAGTGAATTTGTCCCCATTAGCTTAAGATCCAAAGAGTAGAACAGAAAATATACCTACTTGCTGGTGCATTTAAAAGAGGTTACAGATAAAACTGGCTGGAGTATTTTTCATCAAGGTAAAGTTGTGGTATGCACATACTTAAGCTGTGTTCACACAGGAAGTGATTTAAAGTGATGTCTCTCCACCAGGATGAGACCATAGAAAGTCAATGACTTGGTGACTTTGAGCAACTGCAGGCAACAAGAATAAAAGGCTGTCAATGCAAAATAGGTGGGTCAATCTTTTCTTAACTTTGAGCAATCGAAGAAACGACCGATAATACCAAATATTACTGTTGATTGAGATATGCATCCACTAGTGGTCAGCTGTCAGCAAACCATTTCCTATGTGTGCCCTTTGGCCTGGCTGACTGGCTCACACCAAGAACTTGGTGAGATGAACATAAAGTAAACAGTTTTGAAACAGCATGCAAATTTGTTAGTAGTTACGGTATTTTAGTTACTCCCAAAACTAGTGTTGGGAAATACTGAAACCAATCTGAAAGCAATTGGCTAACACAACGAAACACGCCTTTAAGTTTTTCAGTCTTTCTAAACTGGGTTTTTTGGAGACCTGGAATGTAAATGGGCAATGCTTGAGTTTGTTTCTTTGGAAATGAAATAAAATCAATCTAGCAGGCTACATGTGAACAATCGTTTCTACCCTGTATTGTGCTAGCTACCCATCTCTACCACAATCCGCTAGCACCACAGGGATCACTTGGAACGCAACATATTTTCCATATTGACCACATTAGTCTGATAATTTAGTCAGCAGCAGGATTTGAAGGTCAGCTTTCTCACCCAACCCACATGAAGCAGCAACCTGACAAATGCATCACAGTTTATTTTAACAGAATGTGCAGTTAGGATGGGGTGGTTTTTTGTTGTTTTTGCACTTCACTTTTGGTAGATTTTAGTTGAGCTCAGTGAATTACAGAAAACGCCTCACTACACACTATACCTCCAGAGGCCTAATTCACTTAATTCCTTTCACTTCCACCAGATTATGCAGCCTGTAGTAACCCACATAACTCATGCTGTAATGTACTTACTGTTACTCCTCACAGTAGAGGAGCCTATTGGGTGTCATATGCACACTATATGAATCATGATTACTGTTTATCCCTTTTCAGGTAGAATACATTTATTCTTATTCTCATATTCAGTTTAATTTGAGGGTTTCAGTTTAGTTTAGTGAATCTTTAACAGTTTCAAAGCACGGCTGTTATACAGTTCATTAGTAGCTAGATAGTCCGAGAAGCAGAATAACAACAAATATTTTCCTGGATTTCTGCAGGATAGTCACAGCACTGATTTCAGTTTCTCTTTGTGTAGCCGTGCTGCCCTGAGGAGCTCTGCGGTGGAAAGTTCAGTCCTGCGGTCTGACCTCAATCAGCTTAGATTAAAGCTCTGATCCAACGTCTGGCCCCCCTGCGACTTGTTTCCCGATGCAGCATAACCGCGACTCTGAAATTAGTCTCAGAATGCAACTCTCGCTTCTCACCACCCCTGGATTCAACGCATTATATTCCCCGTAATGTTTTTCCTGTTGCAGTGGTACAGGATTGTACCACAGTATCTGCTCTGAGAAACAAAGTGAAAAGCCTTAAAGGAGAGAGGAGCATTTGACTGAGTAGTGCGCCAGATGCGTCTTTTCGAACATGTGCGGCGCACTGTAAGCCTTTGATGAGACAGATGTTTTAATTTTAATTTAATGTCTGAAAAGTGACACAGGAGAGTTGAAGTGGGCCATGAAGGTACCACACAGACCCAGAACATTCATAAGCTCATTTATCATCTCTGCGTCTCTGCTGACCCGACTAGAACTGGGTCCCTCCTCGCTGTGTCTGACTCACAGTTTACTCAAAGCCGGTCCCACCTTCCTCTTTAAACAATAACAACACTGACTCACCGGTGCAGCCTTTATGGAAGCGAACACCCTTTACTAAACATTTTTAACCTCTAACACTCAAGCAGTTTCATATACATAATGCAATATCAACGTCAGTGCGACATTAGCAAGGTTTTATTGGGAGCATGTCGGCTATCTCACCCACTTCTGTTCACATTGGTCTGCTGATGTTGATTGGAGCGTAAAAATGCTGGTGGCTTGTCACTGAAATGCAGATTGTCAGCTAAGATCTGACCGACTTGGCTCTCATTTAAATCGCAACAACTTCAGAGCGTCTGTTGGCAGCGAGGATTCTGTGACACTAGTTCATCTGTACGTCGAGGCTTATTTAGCCTGCTGAGAGTGAGAGCCCGCTGTTCCTATTAGATTCTGTCTCTGGCAAAGTGGGGATGATTAGATAAAGTGTGTCTGGTGGAGTGGAGCTCTTTTTACTTTACAGTAGCAGTGCCTGCAAATGAATGGAGAGAAAGTCTCCACTCTGACAATAACACCCAAATCTCCACAGAATAATTTTAATGCATCTTGTAGCCGAGGCCTCGGTCGCTCTTACTCAATTAACCCATAGCAGTTTATGTGCTATACACTACGTTTTCACAAGTTTACAATTTCCACATTTAACTTTTAAATGGACTTAATTTCTTGCTGATGTTGAACAGAAATTACTGCTAAAAGCCAATGCTGCGAGCGAATTAAAGAGGAGCGGGTAGTGGAGAAGAAATACAATACAGTGCAATACAATTCAATACAATAGCGCTCATTGTGAATCCCCTCCCTACTGTAGTGTCCCCTTTTGCCGGCACTTCATTCTGTCATAACACAATAACTGAGCTCTGACGTCTTAAAAGGCGTTGCAGGAGCATAGAGGTGCTTGAAGAGAAAATTGCAGCAGCTCACAGCGGCTGGAGTGAAATACCATTTTGCTTCACTCAAGATGGATTCCACAGTGCGATTTCAGACGACCAGTACAGAATCAAAATGGAGAAGCCAGAAGGGAGGAGAGGGAAAAAGGGAAGGAGGCAGTGTATGTGTGTGTGTAGTGGACAGCTTTGGAGGAGATGTTTGAATTGAGTTTTTGCCGCTGCATTGTTGTAATATGGTTTCTGGGGTTTTACAAGTACACTCTTACATTTATTTTCATTAAAAGCAGCCAACAAAAAGTGATCGGTATGTGAAATAAAGGTACGCACACTAGATAAATGAGAACTGCCTCTGTTGCTACAGCTGTTTACAAAACCAGTGAAAATGTAGCTGAAAAGCGAAGGCGATGATGAAAAACAGAGCTGTTTTTCTCGCATCTGGCCTCCTCGACCTCTGAGAAGATTTCCTCTTCCCAAATGTCTTGCTTGCTGGCGCGCATGCATGGCTGCCGGCATCCACACACACACATACGCACACACAGAGTCACACCCTCTCTCGCTCTCTTTATAGATTCCACTTGCTGGTTGCCCATCTAACAGCCCTGTATGTAAAACCCGCGAAACCCCTTCAGGACATCAAATCCGTGGAATGTGTTGTCGGTTCTATCTAGGTCAATGCTTACAAAAGCTGAGCAGTTTTGTTTTGCTTCTCTCGCCTCTCTCTGTATTCCTCCTGTTTGCTTTTACCCCACAAGGTTGATTTTCGTCTGCCTGTGCGAGCATCAAGAATGCATATAAGATTTAAGCATATTAAGCACGCTTTGCTTCTTTTATACATATTAGTCTCTGGTGGAATATTAAAACATGTAGCGGTTTGATGTTAACATTAGTGTATAATCCAAGATTAGGTTAAGTTCGCTCACCACCTCACTGTTTTTGTAGCTAATTGGTTCTGTCTGGTAACACTGTAGCTCCTCGTGGCACTGCGGCCAACCATTGCACCAAAAGTAGGAGAGAGATCGGGATTACATTGTGACATACATTTTTTTCCCTATTATTTTCCTATATGATTTTCTGGGGGATATTGTTAGGCGAGGGTCGTTACATCTAATTTACAAACCTGCACAGGAAAAAGAAACCTTTGCACCTACTCAGATTTTGACATCTGTTTGGACAGACATTTTGACCTAAACGCTAAAATAAATATTAAAATTCTTCACTTAAGAATCCTTTAAAAAAATAAAATAAAATTACAGTTTTTGGTTTGTTTGGGGTTTTTTTTAATTGATTTTCAAAAAGAAAAAAGGATGTTAATAGAGGTTAATTGTCTGTTTTACAGTAGAATACCCACAGCTCCTCCCTCCCAGTTTATATGAATTTACCACTGCTGGTCTCTCTTACATATCATATGCAAGGCAAATTAAATATGCAGAGAAATGTTTTGCTAATAAAAAGCAGTGAAATGCATTCAGGAAAAATGCAAAACATATGTAGTATAGTGTGCCTTAAGAATTGTAAGTTATCATATTTTTCTGTCTTCAAATTTGTTTTTACTTCTACCTCATTCATTTTTTAACTTAATTTTTGTTGATTTAAAATGTTGTAGTAGTTTCCTTAAGTTTCAGTTTCAGTTTTTTTTAGTCTTTTCAATTATCATTGTATGGGCATACTATTTTCAAAGGTCTCGTTTTAGTTTTTAGTTTAGTTTTAGTTGACTACACTCACCTTGAATCAGAGTAACACAGACCTAAACCACTTGGTGCCACTGGAGGATTTCTCTTCCTTTACATAATGATGTACTATAGCTTGTAGATTCATATTCAAGCCACTGACTTTCATTTATTCTGATACAGTTTATCTGTTAATCTGTGTTTTTCTTGTAAGGGGTGTTGCTGCACATGAATGTTATGCTTATTTTCAACCAAACTACACATACAGGGGAGAAAAAAACAAAACTTCCTTAAGGAAATAATCCCTCATGAAACATGTCAGTCTTAAAAATAGCTGCACATTAACACATTATAACCTTGTTATTGTCAAAATCTTGCTTCACAAGCAGATAGGCAAATATTTGCACAGTCAGCTGATTACACAGAGTACACACTCCAGGCCATAAATGCTTCAGCACATTGTGACAAATAAACTCCAGTGCACCACCATGTTTGTAAGCATACACTGTTGGTTATCCTGTCCTTTAGCTTGGCTTTTTTCTGTTGTTTTTATTGGTTTAGCAGGGGTTTACATCTATTGCAGAATCCTCTGAGTTTTTTTGTCATTAAGTTGTCATTTAATCTTTAACTAGGAAACATGTGTATGCATCTGCATCCTGGAGTTAAAGCTTTACCTGCTGCACGGCCGTGGAGGGACTTCTCTTTACCATGCAAATAATTTAGCTGTCAGAAGACTTCTGCTGAGCCCGTTACCGGTTTTTATCTGTGTAAACTTCCTTTTGTGTTTTTGAATGAAATATTGATGTTAGCTAACGAAGTGCCTTTGGTATTTATTCCTACTGTTTATTATTTAATTAATTTTTTAAATCTTTTGACTACTTATAGATACAGCTTTATTACAGTCAGCAGTAACTGACAGCGCTCAATAAAACAGCTGACTTTGAGGTTGGTTTGAGCTTTTTTTGTGCTACAACTAACAGGCAAACAAACAGCAGCTGACCAGAAACCTTCGGTCTTTGAATATCTCATCATCCGCAGTACATAATTTCATTGATAGCCTTCAGTGCTTCAATGCCGCACTGCATTAAAACAGGCATGACTCTTCCAGGAAGTTCACAGTGCCAATCAGAGGTCTGCCATGCAAAGAAGCTGTACGTGAACACGATCCAAAAACGCTGGCCTCCTCTTTGGGCCAAAGTTCATTTAAAATCGACTGAGCCAAAGGGAAGCGCTGTTCATTGGTCAGAAAAATCAAAATTCATTTTGGGAATCATAGTTGTCCTGTCCCCCAGGCAGAGGAGAGGGGCGGTTCTGTTTGTTATCAGCATTTAGTCCAGATGCCTGCATCTCTAATGATGTTAGGGTGAATTAGTTCTTTTTAAACTGGCAGCTTGAACATCTGCAAAAGGCTGCATCAATGTTGAAATGTATATACATTTCAACATGTATATACAGATGACATCTTCGTCAGAGAAGGGCTTGCATGCTGCAATAAGACAACGCTAAACCACAGCTGAACTGCACTGTCTGCAGTCCAGATCATCACCACTTGAGCAATGAAAAGACAAGCAAAGATGACCGAAGACTGCTCAGCAGCTAGAATCCTCTATCAGTCAAGAATCAGACAACCTTCCCATCTCCCATAGGTCTAGCAGGTGGACTCCTCATTTGCCAGAAGTTTATGAACTATCACAGCACAGTAGTAAACACGGCTCTGTCCCGACTTTTTATACATGTGACTGCCATCAAATTTAAAATGAGCACATCATTTTCCCCAAAATTGTGCATTGACTCCATTTAAAGATTTGATATATTTTCTATGCTCTAATGTGAATAAAATGTGGCTTTGTAATATTTCTTGTTTCTTTTACTTTATTTTTTCTTATATACACAGCGTTCCTATTTTTGGGGAATTTAGATTGTACTTTTGAACATCTGCAATTTGTGCACTATGGGCAGTTTCATAAAATAACTTATTTTACTATAATACCAAGTGTACAAGTGTAAGTTCAAATTAAAGCTTGATCTGGATAACAAACAAAAATGCCAAACACTTTTGTGTTTGTTTTTGGATTATAAGTATAGTTTATAGTTCTGTTAGGGTTCACTGTATATCTTATATTTATGTGGAGAAAAAAAACAGACTAGAGTGCCAAAAAGAATGAACTCAAAACAAAAATCGAACACGTACGGCTGCAGCTTTGCAACCCTGTGATGGCACAGTGCGATATTTTTCTTCTCGACCTGATCGACATCACCTATTGCTGTTGTAGGACTCTCTCTTCTCTAGACCGAAAGGCTTCCTGTGCTATCTCTGTTGTAGCATACCCACCAATGCACAGAGAAGACAATATCCTGTAAATTGCTTTTTCAATCAGTTTTGACGTCAATCTGCTCCCATGGGACTGTGGGCATCCACGTGATGGCTGTGAGGAAGGTTTCTTTCTTTATAGATGGTGACAACCCCACTCAACCTCGTTTGATCTGCAGAATTAACATAATATTACCGTACTTACAGAACTGCCTGTGACAGCATAAGAGGGATTGGTTTTCTGTAGCAGACTATGGCGCCAGTGAGGCTACTGCAACAGCACAAAGACAAGACAATAAAAGCTGTTAAAGGTTAAGGACTTGGATAATAAACACAATATGTGGACAGATGTTTTAATTTGTATAATTTGTACACGATTAATTCAATATTTATAGCAGTTACAGTGTCATTTAAGATGATGTTTCTCACGGTGTGTATTTATATGTGACATCTGTGACATTAGAAATTCATTAGCACCCTATGGAGGAAGAGAGAAAATCCTTCAGTGGTGCTGGAGTAAATGCATTTTGCTTTATATTGTAAAACCACACAACTGCTTTCTTTCATGTGTTTCCTCTCGCTCTTCTTATCTTCTCCAGGACAAAGATATCTCATCACATCCACGGGAGCCTTGTACATTTCGGACGTCCTGCCTGAGGATGGCCTGAATAACTATCGCTGCACCACGCGTCACCGCTACACCGGTGAAACTCGCCAGAGCAACAGTGCACGTCTCATTGTCTCGGGTCAGTACTGCATTTAAAGATAACACTTAGTCAACACTTACAAATATATATGCGCTTTTCATATTTGATACTGGGATCATCCCTACATTAACAATTTTGAGTTGGGTTGGGCATTTTAAAATGTCATGAGATAAAGAAGCTGCATCTCCACCATATGGTGTGTTGCAGACAAAGCTGAGTTATTCAGTGACCTATTCTGTCTTTTTCATCGTCATTGTGTCAGATGTTAGATAAAAGTAAACAAACCATGAGGTATCAACAAAGAGCCTCTTCTAAAATTGCAGTAGAGTCTGATAAAAGGAAGTCTTGTAGCATGAAAAGCACATTTATATTCTTAATTTATTTAGTATGTCTGAAATCAGTTGTAGGAGACAGTGAAACCGCGGTAAATTACAGAAGCAACTCTCTTTCTCTCTTCCAACACGTAACAAAATATACAGTATGTAGAACTGAATGTTGACCCGGAGAATCAATATTGGATTAGACTGTCAAGCGGCTGGCAACGCTCACCACTAATTAACACTAAATTCTCTGCTCCTTCCAGACCCCACCAATGCTGAGCCAGTCATCTTGGATGGCTTTGACCACCGAGAGGTGATGATTAATCATCGGGTGGAGCTGCCCTGCAAGGCTTCAGGCTACCCAACGCCCAAATACCGCTGGCTGAAGGACAACAGCCCCTTGGAGCTCGACAGTCGCATTCACCAGACAACCTCGGGGTTGCTGATAGAGAGTGCACAGCCCAGTGACTCGGGAACATATGTCTGTGAAGTGTGGAACAGCTATGGCAACGCAGAGGTCATGGGTCGCCTGTATGTCAAACGTAAGTGCTTTATAAAATTCAGGGGTTCCTCTATGATATGTGTAGCAGAAGCTGCTGTATTAGAGTAATGCAGTGCTTCTCAATTATTTTCTGTTATGGCCCCACTAGGAAGAGAAACCCCCCCCCCCCCCCCCCCCACCACAACACA
>VUQR01020437.1:150508-180702 GCA_015108515.1 Hemichromis elongatus
TGTCTAGTTCACATTACTGGTCTATCCATCCATCTTCCATTTATCCAGTTCAGAGATGCAGGGGGCCCATTCCACCTGTAGGGGGCACCCTGGACACATCACCGGTCTATCGCATTAATGGGACGGACAACCGTTGGCGCTCACAGTTACAGCCAGCTTAGAATCAATCAGCAGAGTTACCCCCCTCTCCCCCCACGACTGTGGGACAGCACAAACTGCACAGAAAAGTCCCAGCAAGCCAGCTGGTTCAAACATAGACCTTCTTACCGTGGACTATCACACCACCTAATACATGGCAATTTTCAGTGAATGACTAACAAATGAGTCAAGATAAAAAGAGAAAACAATCTCAACTTTGCTCCAGAAATAACTTTTAGATCTTTGTAGGAGATCAACACACACACACACACGCTCGTTCTGCTATCTTAGTGAGGACCATTGACAAAATGCTTTCCCTAGCCCCTTATCCTAACCATTAAAATGAATGCCTAACCCTAAACCTAACCATAACCCAATTGTAACACTGACACTAAAACCACATTTTGAGCCTCAAAAATGCCTTTACATTTGTGAGGACCGGGTTGTGTGTCCTCACAAGTATAGTAGAATGCAGATTTCGGTCCTCATAAAGATAGCAAGACAGGAACGAACACACACACACACACGTTAGTTTTAAACCCTCGCAGCACTTCCCATGGCTTATCTGAACACAAAGTGGTACACAGTAAATATTTGATTCACACGGTTCTGCTGTGTGTATTTTGTATTGTTTTAGCAGTCCTGATCTTTCCATGTACAATTCTGGAAGAACTGTAGAAGCTCTCTCCAAACATGCAGCGAAATGTTGTGCATATTTTTTCCCCTCAGAAGTTGGATTCTTCACAGGGAATTGGCCTGAAGGTGACCTCTTTGTTCTCCTCGAGAAGGACGTCGTATCGACACAGACGCCTGCGAGGGGAGAAAAACCAACACAACAGTAAATCTATAGCTGGGAGATATAAAAGGTGCTTCAACAAAGAAACAAGCTGACGCTGCGTGTCATTTCTTAAAGGTCAAACTTAAGCATACCCCTGTGCTGCATTCTCTTTAGGTTCCAGATTTTTGAGGCGGATTCGGAGAATTCTCAGCTTTCGTTTGGGCTGTAATACATTCCCAGTGGAGAATTTAACAGACACCTTTTCCACCAACTGAACGTCTTTGTCAAACGTAGCCAACATCTTGGTCTCTGTGAACTTATCGAACTTTAAGGATTTACTAATATGAGAAAAAACAAAACAAAAACATACATTAGTTAGAGAAGGTGGTAACGTGGAAATAAAGACCAGTCTTGGTTGCACATGCAGAGAAGACTTACTGGTCAATGGTTGCCTGTGCTTGTTCACCACTGCCATGAAGTGTAACAGTCAAGTATCCCCAGTGCACATCCTTGTTCCATATCATCACATCCATCACGTAGTTTGTCACTGAGCAAAGATGGGAAAATTTTTAATTTAAGAAAATAGAAACAAAAAGCTCATTCAATAGAAAAACACTTGCCTCTCTGGCTGATTCCCCATTTCAACGGATATAAACGTAACTGTCCATTTAGATGTTTATAAAAATAAATAAGAAAATTGCTCATGGCACAGATTCAACAAGGTGCTGGAAACATTCCTCAGAGACTTTGGTTCATTTTAACATGACAGCATAACACAGCTGCTGCATGATATAAAACTCTGGTTCCAAAGGTGCTCTGTTGGATTCAGATCCAGTGACTTTTGAGGCCATTTGAGAATAGTGAACTAAATGTCATGTTCAAGAAACTATTTAGTGATGATTTGAGCTTCAAGCTCCAACGTGTGCCAAGAAGATATCCCACACCCCATAACACCAGCACAGTGGTTCATGGGATATCTCACAAACAGAGCTGGACAGGTCCTTGTTATCATGTCGTTTATGCAAAATTCTGACCCTACCATCCAAATCTCACAGCAGATGATGATACTCCTGAGACCCGGCAGTGTGTTTCCAGTCTTCATTTGTCTAATTTTGGTGAACCTGAGGACACTTTAATCTCAGTTTCTTTTGCTGATTCTGTTGCTGTGGCTCATTTGGTTTAAGGTTTGACATGTTGTTTTGTTTTTTTTAGGTACCTTCATTGGTAAAGAGTGGTTATTTCAGTTACTATTGCTTTCCTAACAGCTCAAATCAGCCTGGTCACCTCTGGCAAATGTACTAAATGCACTGAGCTGCTGTCATGCGATGGATTAATTAGATATTTGCATTAACAACAAGTTGAACAGGTGTACCTAATAAAGTTTCTAGTAAGTGCACGACAACTATTGAGAAAAGTGTAGTTCTACCACTAGATGGCAGTGCAGGCTGATAATCGGATTGTATGCCGCATTGAAATTACCGGTAAGGATTTTTTTTATGGCTTATTGTGATCATTAGTTAACTGTTACTTACTGCAGTATGGAGATTTTCCGTTTGTTTTGAAGTAGGCTCTTGTTTGCTTTTGTTCCAGCAGAATGTCTTTCCAATTTATGACGTCATAACCTGGGTTTGGTCAAAACACCTGTGTCAGCTCTAAATAATACAATCTAAAGAAACAAAATACAAAATGGAAAAATGTGCTATCAAAAATTAAATCTGTGTGTTCTTCATTACCAACCAAAAATAGGACATCCAGCATCACCAAACTGGCTGCAGGTTAAGCATTTGCCATCCAGAAAGTCTTTATAGGACGAGCAGGGGTAGGTCCTACTGGTACACGTGGCATTCATGGAGTCAAGGAAGAGGTACACCGATCTCTGGTGGTCACATTTAAAATAGGACTGTCCTTTTCAGAGATACAAAAGTGAACTGTTATCATAAAGTTCAGTTCTTTATACCAAAAGTTTGCTAACGTTACCGATCTTACCTGAGAAAATAGTCTTTGGGCAGTTGGGTTGGTCTGCTCCTCCATTGGCGTAGAAATCAATGTGACCTAAAGGTTCCCTGAAACCCAGCACTGTAACATAACAATAAAAGATTGACACATATGTACAACGTGTGTCACTGTTTTGTGTAAAGGAAAGAAATTCTTTATAACAATAAAAAAGGCGATTAACTGACGATCCATGTCCGTGTGCACGACATCCACAAACTGTGCATCTGTCGAGTCCAGTCGGTCTTTTGGCTCGGTGCCTTTGAACTCTGGCCCAGCAGGATCCAGCGCTGCGAACATCACATTACAAAACATCAGCCAGGCTTGAAGATCAGTCGCAAACACAACACTAGAAAACACAATGCTAACCTCGCTTAAATATTCAGACAACACCTAGGTCAAGTGCTTCATAGCTCTTTCCTTTTCTCATTTTTTTCATGTGACAGTTTTTTCCTGACATTTTAATCCTGATATTAAGTTAATTAGCATGACCTCTGAACGTCATCTGGATTTTACCAAAACTTTTTTTATGGCGACTAGAACCCAAACAAATCCCAAAGTATGGTAGGTTCCTATGACTCCACCACTCAACCATGACAAATAACACACTGATTTCTTTTGATATTAGTGACTTCTATAAATCTAGGAATTAAAGCTCAGTAAAAGAGAAAGCCATTATGAAATGTCACCCTTAAGCACACCGGTGTCCAAACTTCACGCAAACTTCTCAGAAGTTTTCATCTCCTTTTGATTGAGTCAAATAAGACTGTTCTTAAGATCTGAAGCATGGATTAGGCTCACCTCACTACTGGCCTGTTTTAGACTGATGTAAACTAAGTGAAAATACCACTTCAGGTTTTAATTCTAAATCAGAAAGTAGAAGTGCCACTCTTACCTGATATCCTTCCAATTTTTCCCTCTAAGTTAGCGCCCGTGAAGCCGGATATATGAGCTCCGAGACTGACTCCGATCATGTGGATGGAGCTCAGATCGGCTCCGTGCTCCTGAAAAAATATCAGCTGTCAGAATCGCCACACACAACAACACAATCCGTGACATTTGAAATCGGACGACTTGCCATACCTGCAACATTTTAATGAACGCTGTGATGTTGGATGCTACTTCGCGTGTGTTCTTCACTGCTTGTTTGTAAATTAGATTGGCAGCACCGTAGTTCCAGTCCACCACTATAACGTTCATGTCTTTCCTGAACAGCAGCAGCTCAGTGAGGTTGTTGAGCCACGGCGGTGGAGATCCAGTGAGCCGATACCCATGAATGATGAAGGTGGTAGGTTTCGACAGGTTGAACTGGGGGTAGGCAGACAGGTCGGTGTGGGACATGAGGGTACCACAGGTGCCATTTAATCTGGTGTATAGCAGCAACCGAACTTTGATACTGGTGCCAATGATTGAGTGAGCGAGACTCAGATCGGTGAATTCGTGGCATTTCTCAGCTGGTAAGAGTTAAAAAGACAAGACAGAGATGCAGTCAGGTAAATAAGATATTATTTAATTGGTATCTGCCGGCATTGCGCAGGAAAGATTGCGAAACATCTAAATATTATGCATCTAAAGCTAAGAGGCATGTCTCATATATATATACAGACAGTTACTTTGACACCCTGTACTTGCAGTATAATTTACCAGGTTTTAAAGGCTAAATCAACCGAAACACACCAACCGAAACCACCTGGCTGACTGAGCAGGTCCGCGATTTGCTGTCACGGACTCAGCATGACCTCCACTGCTCACTGGAGGCTACAAGTGAATCCCCCCAGACTCCAGAGTTAAAATGACAAACTTTATGGTCAAAATACAACCTGTTGAAAAAAGTTGGTTTTTATCTCTATTACCAATTCTCCAATTCATAGCACCTGTACGCAGGGATGTATTCATTTCATATGAATTGCAACAGTAAGGACTTTAAATAGGGGTGTGGATGAAATGTCATTTCTGCTGAGTCCAGTCAATGATTTGGAAAAAAACATATTTGTGGTGTTGGAGCCTTTTGGAGGAGCTGCCTGTTAAATTCCATTGTTTGCTTCAAATGTTTCAATTCCAAAAATCAAGGCCTCAAACATGACATCACATATCTAGTGTGTGTGTGTGTCTTGTATAACTTGCAGTGTGGGACCTTTATGTATCTGACCAGCATAGACGTTGTTGATGTAGATCTCGTCTTTCATGTTGCATTTTTAACAGGTTTTCAGTTTGTACGGCTGCTACTGAGGCCACGTGTTCCTCATAAGAGGAATCACTGGTGCGACTAAAGCGTGCAAACCATGTGTTTTGTGATCACTTAGAGCTGAATGCTTGTTTGTATAATGTCTCTGTACTTGTCACCTTGTGACATCAGCACTATGTTGGTTTTAGGATGTAGTTCATTGTTTCTTATTACGAGTTTTCAGTTACCACTGACTCACTGAAACTTACAGGACCCAAGCTCAGGACACGCCTCTGTACATATAACATTTACTATCTACTGCTAAGCAAATGCAGATTTTATGAGACTTTATAAGAACTGGAAATGATATCTGGACTATTAGATTGTTTTTAAAGATTTGATCCCTGACAGGTGGTTATTTACAAGGATAGAAAAGGACAGAAAAGATTATGTGTTTTTCAGTAACTGTTGCACATCAGCAGTGACTGATTTACAGTAAATTAGCAAAGGACCTTTAACAGATTCCCAGAAACTGCAGTTCCTCAAATGCTGCTTAACTGAAAACTTGTGATATGTTTGTGTCATAAGTTTTGTGACCACATATGTACGTGTGTGCAGACACTGTACACACACACACACACACACACACACACACACACAAATACGCACACACACACACAAGCAACTATAAATAGTATCATTCGTCTATAAAATTATAAGTACACCTCTGTTTAACACTTTATCCTATGCTTCCTTATATGATGCTAATTTACTGAAGTAGCATTCACAAAACGGGATGATTGTTGGCAATATTCGGAACGTTTTCACTGAAAAAACTCTTGCATTGACCAGACCACGCCCCCCCGGTGCGCCCCACTATTTGAGAAGGACTGGAGTAATGAAAGGAAAAAAGTGGAAAAAGAACAGCCTCGGCACTTGTTAGAGTGGATGGTTAGTATGGTTCATATAAGTAAAGTGAATATATAAACTAAACCAGAAGTACTCAGAATACAAACCTCCACCTAGGCAGCTCACTCTCTGAGCAGTATTTACTTGTAAGAGTATACCATCAAATTTTGTATATATTAATTGTGATTTCTTTGTTCTTTTTAAATGTACTTTGCAGACTAGAATCCAGATATATGATTCCCTATGTGCTTACATTTTGTAAATATAAGCAAAGTCAGTAAGAAACATAGATTTAGATCTACATAGCCTTTAGAGAAATCTACTGACCAAAAAGGAGAGGTCAGAGGTCAAATGCGACATGATATTTTAAATCATTCATTCTTTCTAGTACTTTTCTATATGCTGACAACACACAACACACTTGTTTGATTTTTGTCAGTTTTTAATAATAAATCATTGAATTGACCTTGACGACCTCGGTGGATGTGAGCCGAATTTTAATGGTTTGTTAACATGACCCCACTTTACACCCCTACAAAGTTTTATCAGAATTAATTCAAAACTTTATCACTTTAGTGTTTACAGACAGAACGAATGACAGGCACACCGGCAAGCGATAGCAAAAATATAACCTCCTTGTTTGAGGTGATTAAGGATTATGAAGATACAACGGTAAATATGTGTGTGTGTGTGTGTGAGAATGAAATGATTTGCCAGCAACTGACTCCTACACCATCAGCACCACTATGGGCTGTGTTTCGTGACAGCAAGTGACACCCTGCTCTGCTGCATCATTTCCAAATGGGAATTTCTATTTAAAATACTAAGTAGCTTGTTTTCTTTGGTAAAGCGATGTACTGTGTTGATGAGAACCAACTGTTAGCGTCCTTAATGATTAAGAATAAACATTGAACTAGGACAAAAATAATGATAATCATACTGCACCTCATTATTATAATTACTACCCATTTCTTTATAGTACCCCCTAACCTAAATATACATCTTTTTTTAAATATTTGTCCTCAGCCTTCCTTTTTTGAAGGACTTCCGAGTTCATATTTCAATCATAATATCCACTCGTTCCTCTTCTATTATTCTGTTCTATGAGAAAAATGTAAATGAGAGGACTTTTCTTTCATTTTCGCAACTCTTATGAAAGATAATATATACAATATATGTAAAACATAGACATTTAATATGTGTTTTATTGTGATGTTTTTCCACAATAGGTACCATCAACAACACATTAAAAAGATAAAGCTTTTTTCTAAAACATCGCTTTGATTTCTGTGTCCACAGAACCCTTGAAAGTAGTGGTCAGCCCTCGAAAGGTGAAGGGCAGCGTGGGTAGCAAGGTGTCTCTGTCCTGTAGCGTGAGTGGCTCAGATGAATACGAGCTATCATGGTATCGCAACGGAGAGATCATCTACCCTGGCAACAATGTTCGCTTCATTGGGCTAAACCGGGAGAACCTCATGATGGAAGGAATGTCGAAAAGTGATGGCGGAGCTTACCAGTGCTTTGCCAGGAAGGGCAAGATGTCTGCACAGGACTTTGTTCAGGTTATCCTTGAAGGTAAAAAGGCATCACTGGTACAAAGGTATCCAAACACACAAATACCGACCAAAATGCTACACAGTAGCAGCTGTCCTATACATATTCAGTGAGTTAGCACAGATTCAGGCCTTGAAGATCGATAGGGTTTATCTGTTAATGGCATGCTGCTGCGATTCTCTGCCACCGCTAGAATGATTGCCCCACACTTTACAAACACATAGAAAAATACATGCACACACTCTTTAATCCATTAGCTTACCTTGGCAGCGTTGCTTAGGCAACTGTCTCCTGTGGCCAGGGAGCTGTAAAAAGAAGATATTGATAATCTATAATCATGTGGAATACACCTAGATTATCAGAGAACAGCAGCAGCAGGCAGACACCGACATTTGAAAAGCCGACAACTCTCTGTGTCTGGTAGAAAAGCTCATGGATCTACGTTCTTAATGAAAAAATGACAAAAGTCTTCTCAGAAAGACATGATTTTTTTTTTCCTTTCCTTTTGCTGCTTCCTCGAACTGTTTTATTTACAAGAAGGTTTTCTCCTAAAGAAAAAAAGATTTGCCTCCAACTACAAATATATGCTGTGTCTGGATATTAAAACGCGTAGTATGTAGACACTACAGGGATAAAAGTGTTTTGACTAATGAGTAAATGACAGAACATTTTTTATCTGTTTTTTCTGGGGAGTTTCAGTAGAAGCTGTATCAGATAAACACTGATTTTACATCACTTGCCCAAAAGTGGAAAAATGTGTAATTCCCGACTGGTTAGCGAAGGGTTCCTGAGGTTGCTTGCAGTTGTTTGGTGAAAATGATCACAAAGTGTGCTGTGCCACAAAGCCATCCTCATGATTGCCTTGGTTTCTAGAAGATTGCTGTAGTTACCAGGAGTTTGCAAAAAAGATGTGGATTGCCAACTACCAGCCAAGTGCTAGCAAAATTTACATCCATGTTTTAAAAGGTGTAATTTTGGGCAAACTGACCCTGTTTATGTTTTTTTTCCCTCACTTTCCAGTTTTTCTACCTCTCAGAGAGTAGCTTGTGATTGTTTGTAGGCCTGCTGGCATGCTCAACACAATCTACAAGCGACCAGAGAGGGGTGCTAGCTACCAAACCATTTTGGTTTGCTAGCTAGTTGGGCTAGCACTGTCACTGGGCCTTTATTCGCTTGACCCTACATTGTCACCATCATTATTGTAATAAGTGGACAGGTTAACACCATGTGGTTAGCAGTCACATGTCTGCAAAGCCTCAATAGGCACATTAGCTTAGTTAGCTTGCAAAGCTTTAAGAAATGAGAGATTTTAGTGACATCTAGGAGCTTCCCTTTATGTCTCAAAGTACTAGTTGAAAATAACTGGAAATACATTGTTTCAGACATTTTTGCTCGGCTAATTAGTCAGTGCAAATTTTTTAATTTGAGTGGTATGTGGGGAAAGATCAGTCATCATCCTGTTTAACCTAGGAATTGTTTAAAGTCTAGCATCCCCCCCAACCACACTTTATGTCAGCCTTTTTACATATGCCTGATTGCCATTGTTTGATTAACTATAAAACACATAAGTGAAGCTTTTATTGTGTCCAAACAGCCACTTCAAACTTCTGAGATTATTAAAGCAGACGGCAGCAGCAGGTATCATCAGTTTTTAAACAGTTGCCCTTTAAAATACAAAAATATATAGAAGACAGGTGTGTCATGGTGACCTAACATGCATGATTTCATCTGTGACTGGTATGAATCCTGTTAGGGATCGACATTATAACGCATGTCCTTTTCCCTTTTTCCACATGTACACGTTTCAGCTTTGTTTATTAAAAGCACAAACTACCCCCAAAATACATAATTTATGATAACATTATTCACTTAACCCCTTTCACTTTTAAACCTAGTGCTTCTGTATGACTTAGCCTCTCTTTTATTCATCACCACGTTCCACTTTTGTCTTCTGTCACAGATGGTACTCCAAAAATCTTGTCCTCCTTCAGCGAGAAGGTTGTGAACCCGAACGAGCCCGTCTTCCTCATCTGCAACGTCAAGGGCACCCCGCCTCCAAGGTGCACCTGGTCGCTGGACGACGACCCCGTCATCAAAGACAGCCACCACCACCTGGGCCACTACGAGACCCACGAGGGCCACGTGGTCAGCCAGCTCAATGTCACGCACACCCAGGTGCAAGATGGCGGGGTGTATCGGTGCACGTGCAGCAACTCGGCCGGGGTCGTGTACCACCAGGCTCGAATAAACGTAAGAGGTGCTTGTCAAATCAGCTCCTCCAAGAACAAATACACATACCAGTCTGTCTCTCTATGTGTCTGTCTCTGTGTCGTATATGAGAGCTGCTTGTTGTTTGGATCTAGAAATTAACTGCAAAACATTTTTTCGTTGCTATTAATTTATTTTTAATTCAAAATCTTTATTCACACCTGCATCTCCTTTTAAGTTGCTCGATAGCGACTGATTTTGCCTCAGTTTTGCTTTCTTGTTACTGTCTCTTAATCCTAAACCACGTATACTTTTCTAAAATTGTTGCTTTGTAATTTTCAAATTGTTACTATGCTTTTCCAGCATGCCTGCATTTTAGGTCAAATGAATTATGCTGGTTTGCTGCTCGTAAGCGTATCTGGATATGGTTTGTAAATAGCCAGAAGAAAAATGCATTTCTTCTGTTTGAATACATTTATCCCCCGGTGTGCTTGTGTGTGCGAGTCATGTGTGTCTGTGTGTATTTACTCAAGCAGCCAATTCGACTCTTCTCGATCAGATGCTAAAGCAATTACTCTGTTTCCATTTTATGAGACACAGAATGAAGCTCGGCATGTATAACATTTGATGGGAAACAGAATGTATTACAGCCGAGTTATAAGCACGAGTAGTACAGAGTTATTTTAATGCTCTCTTTTCCTTCGTATAGTTAGCACACTTTAATCTGCTTGTCATTTCACCGCCTTCTACTTAGAGTTCTGTCTTATTTCTTGTACTTAAACAAAAGCTTTAAACAGCAGCTTCCTGTCACTTCTGCTGTGAGTACTTGGTGCCTGGTAGGACTTGTGAAGCTGCGAGGGGAAACACTTTCATGTTTAGATCCCAAATACGTTTAACAAGTCACGAGTCTTATTGTAAAAAAAAACATAATAAAGCAAACCACTCTCATACACACTGTTCTTTCTGTGAATACTACTGTCCTTTAAATCTTAAATTTTTAATCTCTGTGCCTTTTTAGGCCGAGCAAGCATTCGTCCAATGAAAAACATCACCGCAATCGCTGGACGGGATGCCTTCGTTCACTGTCGCGTCATTGGCTACCCTTACTATTCCATAAAGTGGTACAAGAACTCTGCGCTGCTACCTTTCAACCACAGGCAGCGAGCGTTCGAGAACAACGGCACGCTGAAGCTAAGTAATGTGCAGCAGGTGGACGCTGGCGAGTATAACTGCAAGGTGATGGTTCAGCCCAACAAGATGGACTCCCAGAGCGTCCACGTCCGAGTGCGAGGTAAGTCCAATGAAACCGCAGCTGACAAAGTTGGTGTTGGCAACCATGATGTATTATTCTCAGTCTGATTACTCTTTGACATAAAGTCGATAGAAAGCTGTGGTACATCCAGAAAGCATTCATAGCGCTTCACTTGTTTCACATTTTGTCACTATTCATTTTCATGTTTTATTTTTAATATAACTGCAAGAATTTCAAGCAGACTTCTTTTTTCATTATGGGGTACTGTGTGTTGAATTTTGAGGTGAAAAATGAATTTAATCCATTTTTTATATTAAGGCTTTAATATGAACAGATTTAAGTGAATCGCTGTGAATACTATCATGATGCCCTGAGATCATGATGCTGCTAAAAATTTGCTTTACAATTTGTTTTTGGTGATATACTGTTATTATTTCTATTTGGTAAACAGGTTATATAATTATTAGTGCATAGACTGTATATAAAGGGTGGACACAGTCATTAATCAGGGAACTGGCTTTAATTGCATTTAGAGTTTAACTTTATATGGTCTTGTTTTTAGTTGGAACACAAGGTGGCCATGTTTATCAAGTTACCAGCAAATACTAGCAAGCTTGTTGAGCACCCTGAGCGTGTAGGTACTATGTTGTGTTATGTTAATCTGGTCTCTGGTGTCGACTTAAAAATCTTGTATGTGCCTACTGCCAAAATAGATCTAAATGCCTCAAATCCACCACACAGATTTTACGCACACAGAAATTAGCTAATGCCACAGTCACATCGAGGGAAAAATGTGCTTGGAGACTGCAGGATAGACAAAGTTAATGCTACTAAATTAAAGCATCACTTTTCTCTTCGAAATCCCTTCTCTTTAAGTGTTTGTTCTGTGATTTTCTTAGTTTTTTCTTTGATCGTCTATGGTTAACACATGCTTTAGAAATTTGCATTTGTAAAACATAAAAAGGATACTAAGTACACATGTATTTACACTTTTCTTCAAAAATCCAAAAAGCATATGATAAAAACTACTGACCTTTGGTCAAGGGTATCAGGATGATGCTAACGTGCTACAAATGTAGATATTTCTCCACCACTTCATGGTAAAAATGACTGCTACCTATGTAGCGCTTTTCTACTCAATTTGAGCACTCAAAGCGCTTTCTCACTACAATTCATCAATTCACATATTAACAAACATTTCCAAGCAAGCCCGGCATACATATTGTAAAAACTAGCCTAACTTCATTGAAAGTAATAAACTCTACCTTTTGACACTTACCTCCACAGCTCAACAATTAATATCTAGTGTAACATTTATTTAATATGAAAAATCTGAGCTAATAAATGTGCCATTACCCTGTATAGTATTCCATGAGTGGCAATGATCTTCACACGCCACATTTAGCCAGAAAGCAACGCTCTTTCCTCCATAGGTTTGGTGGGAAACTGTCACAGATCCGACTTTGTGTGATACGGTGGTGAAAAGAAGTTTTAGCTCACTCTTCTCCTCCCATCCAGACACAACGATATAAATAGATCTCTCCGGACTAAATTAATTAATCTACCTGATATTCCTAGGTACATTAGTCTGGCTTATGAAGAAGAAGTGAAGATGGCAGCTGATATTACAGGGCTGACTGACTGATCTCCACTGAGATCTTACAACTGTAATAGATTATACTAAAAAAGCGGGCTTCCCCATTATGTCTCATTTCCTTCCCTCTGTACAATATGTAATGTTGTTGTCACTATAATACACTTTCCCACGGAGCGAGGGAAACGGAGGAAGAAGGAGAGTGAGAAAGAGAGAGTGATGATATAAAGCAACCCTTCCCAGCGGTGCTATAGTGAGGGAGTGCATTTGTTAATTTACTCTGCTCATGCTTAAAATGCCGAAGTGTCTTTGGGGATCCCTGGAGTCCATTATCTCCACTTTGTTGTGAATTAAATAAGCGGCTAAAGTGCTGCTTATTTCAGTGTTATTTGAACTGAATGGACGCTCGCGCAGATGACTTGTGTGATGGCTGGAGATTTCCCAGAGAATGTAGTGCAGTCAATTTGAATAGATCATACTGTAACTGTGATTATTTCGTGCAGATAGATTGACTTTGTTTCTGGATTTCAGTTATTCACGACAGGCGCTTTGAAGAAAGAGGTGGTGCAAGGCATGTAGCCTCTGTTTAATTGAAAGTACTTAATTCTTTATATTGTAATATAAATGCAAATATAAATATTTCTGTAATCATGACTTTTGTTCAGTGCTATAATTTAAAACTGTTGTAGCAGCTAGATGTTAATGCAGGTAGGTGTAGGTTAGCGGCTCCATATATGATAATTTATAGACAAAGGAAAAAGGCTCAGGTTCGTTCCTTTTCTAAAGAGCCACAATGAGTCACCTTGAAAGTTATTATTATTTATTTTCTTTCTCTCTTTCTATGTGCTCTAAGGACAAAATGTTCCAGCCTGGGAATGACAACGAATTATTGCAGCATGTTTTGCTATTCAAGTCTTTTATGTTCTTTCAGTGACCTCTTTTTTTTTTAACAAAGAGAGAGAGTGATGCTTGTAGGATTAATCTCGATAAGGGACACAGTACCTGGAACAGAATCCACAGTGTTCAAATGATTTTTGAAGACTTGTAATCGTATTTGATCTTTATTCCCCCCGCCTTCACCTGCAGTCCCTCCCTACATTCAGCCCTTCGAGTTTCAGCGTTTCACCATCGGCCAGCGCGTCTTCATTCCCTGCGTGGTCATGTCAGGCGACCGCCCGCTGGACATCACGTGGCAGAAGGACGGGCGGCCGATCCCCGCCAGCTTGGGCGTGACTGTGGACAACATAGACTTTACCAGTTCACTACGGATCTCAAATCTAACACCCGACCACAACGGCAACTACACCTGCATCGCCCGCAATGAAGCTGCTGTTGTGGAGCACCAGAGCCAGCTGATTGTAAGGGGTAAGACCAGCTTAAAACAACACCTCCCACCTTTCATCTATCAGTAAAATAAGCTGGGAAACACCACGAACTGCTGCTATTTTTTTTGTTTGTGTTTCTCTGTGTACAGTGCCTCCTCAGTTTGTGGTTCAGCCTGAGGATCAAGATGGGATCTATGGCAAAACAGTGACTCTTAACTGCTCCGCTGAAGGTTATCCACCACCTACCATCGTTTGGGAACACTCCAAAGGTACATGAAGTAAAGGGGACGACGCACAAACATGTGAAAAGAGCTGCAAACATCAGTCAAAACAGGGATAAATCATTTTGCTTGTCAGTGGGCTTTACTATCTTTACCCACTGCTGGCATATATGTTTACAAATGCACAGGACATACAAACACACACAGCCATCTGCGCCATCTGCACTTCAAATCAGGGCTGTTAGTTTTCAAGGTTTCTACCTGCATTGTTCGAAAATCATGAGAGAGAGGGAAAAAGGGTTAGGACAGAGTGAAGCAGACAGACAGATGGGCAGGCAGCAAGGCAGCAGGTGAGTTTGGCCACTTGTGCAGTGCAGATGAAGAGAGGGGCCCCAGATGTTTGCTCCATCATCCATATAACCTGGGATGAAAGCTTCACCCAGAGAAAGACAACAGCCAACGAGGAGCAGAGCATGTGCGTGTGTGTGTGTGTCTGCATGCTCGGTGCCATGATCAAAGGAACGAAAGAATCAGATCTGTTTTTCACCCTTTGATGGGATTTATGTGCGCTCGTGAGCATGTCTGCGCCTGATTAGCAGTGTCTGACCAGGCCTGATCAGTATGTATGGGGGGATTGGCCTGAGCTCAGTGTGTGTCTATTCACTTGTAGTGTTTGAAACTAGCTTTCTTGGTCAGGTTCGCTTAAGCCAGACTACTGGTCAGTTTTGTTTTTAGTTTCTGTGACTTTTTTTACTTCAGCATTTCAGACACTTCCTGTTTCTCTACAGGATAGCTGTCAGAGCAAAGGGACAATGAAAATCAACTTATGCAGGGCAGGTAGTTTAGCTCGCTAATGCCTAATTTGTTGTTACCCAGACTGCAGTTTGTCCAGAGAATAGCTGTCTGGCATGCTTTTACTGCAACAGTAATAGCTAAGAGCCAGATGAGTGTCTCCAAGAGATATGGAACAGTAAGTAAAGGTCAACTGCTATTAACATAACGACTAGCACTGTTTGGATATGCAGAATCCATAATTCAAGGAAAAACACCTCTACCTCCCTCTCCCTCTCTACGAGCCAGGGGAGCAGGAACAAAGTCACCACTTGACCCTTCTCTAGCCACGGCCACTTGACTGCATTTTAATTAAACAGCAAATACCCAGAGCGTCCTAAATGGTCTAATCTGTACACGCTAACTTTAACACAGGCTTATGCAACATCTGGCTCACTTTGCATGCGTTTAATGCTACATGAGCAAGACTAGTTAAAGAAATGAGCCTTATAATTCAGTGTTGGTGACATTTCTTAGAGACTTAAGGCTGCCAGTTCAGGATGAGATATTGTATTGTATAACAGCAAAAAAAAAGACTGATTATATAATTTTCTATTTAAAACATAGAAACAGACTCCTATCCATCTGTTACCATACTCCAGACAGGTACCGGACAGATTTTGTCCAGTTATTACAAAAAATTTTAAGAATGAATTTCAAATTTTAGTCATATTTAACTTTTGCAGATTGAAAACAGCGCAAAGAATCAAACCTACTGCTACAGGTTTAGTGAGTCCTTGTCTTTCAGATTGGTCAGAAATGTGTTTCTAAGGACATTTCTGTGTTTTCTTTTGGTGAATTCAGCAAACACAAGAGCAAAGACTAAATCCAGAATTGGACACACAAGAATAAAAAGAAAAAAAGGAGAAAATCCTCTTTTTACTTCAGTGGAGAAATCTGACTGGCTCTGCGTCGAAGGCTAGTTCCAATATAAGGCCTCTCTGCTCTCCTTCTCCCTGTTGTTCCTCTGCACCAATCTGCCTTCTTGTTCAACATGAGCATTATGTCTGTTCTGATTGCATCACACCAGCAGCTCGGCCTGTTTCGCTCTGCTCAGCAGCTGTTTGGCGATTTAAGGATTTAGGCCTGGTGTTAAGAAACATGTTTACAATCCTTGCTGAATCTGACAGGCTTTGTCATCAAATCTGTAAACACAGACGCATGGTCAAGTGAATGCACATGGACACACACATTCTAGGTCCTCTTACTGTTAAGTACTGTAATGCTGTTTAGCTTCATATATATGTATTTTTTTTCTGTGTCATGGTGCAATGAATGAGCCGTATAAATAAATCTGAATGCATCTTTTCTAATTAAAAACAGCTCCTGATTTTGTCTTTTTTTGTCTCCTTTCTTTCTGCTCACATTAGGCGCCGGCGTCCCCCAGTTTCAGCCCATCCCTCTGAACACCGGCTCTCGTATCCAGCTGCTGAGCAACGGTTCGCTGCTCATCAAACACGTGCTGGAGGACGACAGCGGCTTCTACCTGTGTAAAGTCAGCAACGACGTGGGAGCAGATGTCAGCAAGTCCATGTACCTCACCGTCAAAAGTAAGAATCCATGTCTGATGTAGCTGTAATCAACTTCTGTTTCTCCGTCTGGGCTGGAGCAGCAGTAGGCTGAATTGGCTCCGATTATTTTCTGGCGTTAGGCTGTGCAGATTATGCACGAACAGCTCATGAAGAGAACATATTTCTGTATAAATCTGTTATACCTCACACCTCCATGTGAATGTGTCTCAGTTTAATGTCCATCACTGCTTGTGCTGTGCTTCCACGAGTATTAGCATGTAGCTCCCCTAACGTGCTAGGAGTGGTACTTTGATGCCAGTGGGGATTATTTTCCCTTTGTTACTGTTATTAAACTCGAGCACGAGGTTCCCTGCTGACAGGCAGCACTCTTTCTTTCTCCGTCTCATCCTCTGTTTTCTTCTTGGGTGTACATAAACAAAACTGTGACTCCAGCTCGATTTAATATTTAAGTTAGTCTGACAGGATAAAGGTCAGGTGTTCAAAATGTTCTCTATCAGACTCTGACCTCTGACCTCTCTGTGAAAAATAATTTGTGCAGAACTCGGCTTCTGGCTGAATCTGTATGTTCTATCATTAATATCAGCTGGCACATTGCGGATATTCATGTGTCACTGTAATTAAGCCTCACAGTGTACAAGGCTGAGAAGCTGTCAGCACTGAAACAGCAAGCTCAAAAAGGAACAAACTCTGTGTTTTCATAGGTCAGTTTGCTGACTGTGGCACCCAGTTGCTATGCAGCAAGTTGACCTATGGCTGTGCCAACCTTTTTTCTTCTATTTTCTACCACGCAGAGAGCAAACACTGCAGCTGCAGCTACTGCAGGCTCAACTCTCAGTAGCAGACATTGATTTTCATGTATTTCAACTGGAGAAAATGATAAGTGAACAAGTTCTTAAGGCACACAGTATGCTTTAACCATTATATAAAAAAATACAGAAAATAAATCGGGCCTGTATTTTCAGTGTATCTGTTAAAATCCACTGTACCCATATGTGCTCTTCGGGGTCACAGAGAACACTAAAGACGTTAGACTAAGATGAAACAGCTCAGTAATCCAATCTGCACTGTTGTTGAATGCAAAAGCAATGTAGATCTTTTTCTCTCATCTCTGACCTTTTTCGTTTTAATCAACTTTTAATCCCTTTGTGAGGTCATCTCGCAGTGACAGGAGTTCACTGAGATAATATGCAGCACCAGAGAAGATATTGGTGTGCTTTTCTGGGTGACTCCTCAATGGTCATTCTCATCAATGTCCACTTTAAGTCAAAGCTCCTGGGTGTATTTGAAGAGTGAAGAGTGATAGAATTTATTGGCCCAATCAAACATGCGCATGTGCATCCACAACGACCTACCACATCCCAAAGATGCACATAATTGTGGAGATCATCTGAGCACAGTGAACTCATTTTTATATACAACCAACCAGTTTGAGATGATTTGAGCTTTGTGACAGGGCTCATTATAATAACAGAAGAAGGTATCAGAAGATGGGTACACTGTGGTCATAAAGAGAGACATGCTCAGCAACAATACTCGGGTTGCCTGCTCTGTTTCGACAATGTTGTTGTCAGTTGTTGGTAAGGGGACCAAAGTGTGCCAAGGATGTATACCCCACACTATTATATCACCAGCCTAAACCACTGATACAAAAAAGGATAGATCCACGCTTTCATGTTGTTTTCACCAAATTCTGACCCTACAGTCCAAATGTTTCAGCTGAAAACAAAAGTCATCAGACCAGGTAGTGTTTTTTCAATCTTCTACTGTTCAATTTTGATGAGACCGTGTGAACTGTAGCCTCAGTTTCCTGTTCTTAGGTGAAACCCAGGTTGATGTGCTGTGTATTTAAAGATGCTCTTCTGAATACCTTGGTTGAAAACAGTGGTTATTTCAGTTACTTTGCTTTTAAAAAAAGACAAAAAAGAAAGAAAATTGAAAGACAGTTTTCTTTAAACCCTGGTGGATCACTGGTTTCTGAAACACTCACACCAGCCTATCTGGCACCAACAACCATGCCATGTTGAAAGTTGTTCAGAGTCATTTAAATCACCTTTCTTTCCTCATTCTTCAGTTTGAACTTCAGCAGGTCGTCTTGACCATGTCTAAATGACTAAATGCATTGAGTTTACTCAATGAGATTGGCTGGTTAAATATTTATGTTAACAAGCAGTTGAAGAGGTGTACGTAACAAAGTGTCCAGTGAGTGTATGTGCGTTACATGTGGAGGACATGAACAATCAAAAACCCACACCTGTACATGACAGGAAACAGGAGTGGATTGTATATGCTGTGTTATTGGTGTGCATTTTGTATTCTAGTAGGAAATGGAGTGGTGTGAGGAATGAACAGAAACTGCGTGCATAGTTTCACTTTCATTGATCCTAATATTCAGCTGTACCAGCTGCCACAGCAGTGCGAGAGAGTTGTGTATATGTGTATGTGTGTGTGCATAAGAGAGGCCTGACCTATTGAATGCACTCTGCTGTTGCTGCAGGCTTCAGTTTCATGTTGCACTTGGCTCTATCAAAGGGAATTCTAATAACTTCACTACTGAATAATGTACGCTTGCTTCTCACAACTAGTAGTTTCATTAACATGAACTGTAACCATAACATGATTTACAGCTTTTATTATTTATATGAAAGCATGTTCTTCTGCTTTAAATGAACAGAAACATTTTCTATTTCTTTAAAGCGTGAGTTATATATTCCCAACTCCAACATAGTTATGTGAATTTTTGAAGCCACATACACACAAGATAGGCTGGTCTGTGGTGCTGGTAAGATCATTTTTCTCCCTAAAGCACCAATTGCACTGCACCTGCACATCTTCAGTTGGACAGAAGTTTAGATTTGTACTCTGAAGATGCTTCTTTCCACCCACAGTAACCAAAATGAGCCCTCTTCTCACCTCGTGCAATAACATATACAACTTATTAGACAATATCAAAGGTTCGAGCAGGTAAAGCTCTAAAAGTGGCAAAGATGACTCGTTTGTAAATAACTTTGCCTGAGATTACTAGAATACCTTCTCCTCTTGCTCTGTCAATCTCACAAACAAACACAAGCACGCTGGTGCTCTTGAGGCCCGGCTGTCGATAATCTGCATTACTAAACTATAAAGTCACCTACATCTATCACAGTTCTTTCTGCTGTTAGGCTAAGATACAATCAGCCACCGCAATCAATGGCCTGCCTTGCTGTGTCTGCAGTCCATGCCGCTTTCCGTGGTGCTGAAGTAGCAATGCTGCCTGTAGTCTATTCCTAAAATATCCTTTTAATATTTCTCAGGTCATTCAGAAGCATCTGCGCTACAAAAAAACAAAAAACATACACAACGGCTCAGCCGATAACGCTTGTGTGATTTTACATGACAAATGATTAAAGGTCCAGTTTTTACTGCTTTGCTAATTTGTGCAACTTGCAGGTAAAGTGACTGAGTTAATTAACCTGCACTTGTATAATTCATATAATGTAACAGGACATCTATGCTAACTAAAAATGCCCCTGCTTGGATTGTATAGTGTGAAAAATGGAAAAATCCTACCTGCATATTGTCAGGCCCCCAAACAATTTTTAGGTGCTTGTAAAGTAATTTTTTAAAACGTTGATATAAAATTAGAAAGAGACAGTTGTAGTATGGACAGAAAGAAGGCAACTCGATAAAACTGAATTGGAGATTTATGGTTAAGGCATCCTACAATGGAGGCTGCAGGCATGTAATAGTATTTCTTACACTCAATGTAGTAAAATGGCCTTGAAATATAATTTTTATATTCTCTATAGCTGCCTGCGGGCTCCGTATGATTTTGTACAGCGCAAGCAACTTTATTTCAGTCAATAACGATTGCTAGTTAATGGACACCCCCCCCCCCTTCCTTTTCCATTTTGTATTATATGCCATAGACTCTCATGTTCATGAACTTTAGTAACATTTGAGAACATTGAGAACTTTTCATTTGTGCTGTAGGTGTTCAGCAGATCTTGCGAGCTCACACTTCCCTTCAGAAAACATGCAGGCAAACACAAAGAAAAATTATCAGTTTTACCAATCGTCATAGTCCAACATCTTCTATCATAGTCAAGATTTGAAAAAAGAAAAACCATGTATAAAATGTTAAAATCACGTTCATATTTTGTTTTACTAAGGATCAGTTGATTCTATGTACAGGATGGTATATTCTGTAAGTGATAAACTTCTCACTGCAGACGTTTATTTCTAAATGATCTCAGACATTTCTATACCACAGTTACTATAGTGATGCCACGTCTTTATGGGATCATCAGAGTGGATCAAATATGAACACTCTTCCCTCCTTTTCTTTTATAGAGTTATTCCAAACCTTCTTAGTCATTTGTGATTCAGTTAGCACCGACGTGTCATTTTCACAGTTAGAATACTTCACATTAGAGGAAAATGTGATATGTTCTTTTGGGCCTCTGATCATACTTAGCTTCCCCTGCTACCATTGGCTCAGCCCCATGCCGAACACTCACCAAGAGATCAGATTTTGTATTTTAAACCCCAGAATGTACTTGTGTACTCGAGAGGCTTTCTGTAAAGCTGAACTTAAGTGTTGTATAATTTTTTCCCAGCATACTATGTATATGTTTTTATACACGCTGCAGGAATATTTAAAAATGTGTGTATATTCATGTAAAACACATCATTTGCATTGCACTTGCATGGATAGGATACAGTTGTGTGTGTGTGTGTGTGTGTGTGTGTGTGTGAAGGAGTATGTGTGCCTTTCATGAGAGGTTAGAACTCTTGAGTGCATTTCTGCTTCATTTAAATCCATCAATACCTCAATTAGTAGCTGACGTGGGCTCAAGGGAAGTGCAGTCTGCATGTTTCTCTGCTTTATTTGCACTCTCAGTCCATTGTCAGCAATGAGCGATTGAATAATACACCAAATACTGTTAATCTAATGAATATATGAGTTATATAGCTTAAGATCTATTTTACATATTTTTGTTGTTTTATCTAACTAGTTATTTAAATTTATACATAGTTTATACGTCTAATTATGTCCGTAATGTGCAGAGATAATCCAAGTGTTATAAGTATAAGAAACATTTTAAATTTATCAGTTAATTTTTAACCTGCTCGTCAAACTTGTTTGTTCTCTTGGATTGTGGAATTTGACACACTGTATATACACAGGTCTGTATTGACACTGAAGTACTGTTGCTTTTTTAAACTAATCCTCTTTAAAAACCAAATTAGTAAAAATAAAAATGAAAGTGCAGCATTAGTATTATATTGTATTGTATTGTATAGTATTATAATATTTAGCAGTTGTTTTTGTGATTTCCAGCTACCAAAGGCTAGCATGACTGGCTATCTAAATAGCATATAGCATTAACATAAATCTTTCATCTATAATATCGTGGATACTATCAAATTTTTGATTTACAAGGTTTACATTTTAAAACACTTACGACTCAAAGTCAAACTAAAAAGACTGTCTTCACATTGAGTTAGCAGAGCTGACTAACTAAGACAGAAAATCCCATTGGGCTTACCTTTTAATATTCACCCTAATCAAAATGCAAGAGAGAGCAATGTATCTCCTAACAACACAGGCTGCTGGCTACGAATTGCTAATGCTATCTAATCATGTGCAAAGTGTTAAGTCAATGTGCAACCTGCCTCTTAAACACGAGCAGTAAATTTAGTTCATATTAATAATATCATCACAAACTAAGCAGTTTTATTTATTTTATATATAAATAAATACATTTATATCAATACGTAACCGTACACACTGATTGATTTTAAACTGAATTTCTTCTATTACTATGACCCACCTGTAGTACCTTTGCAGCCCAGCAGGGGACCCCAGCCCACATCACTACAATAAATAGTAACTATAATTCCAAATTACAAAAGGAGACAGAACTGAAACTGAGTATAAAAAAACAAGAGGAATAACTTAGGATACAAAATTGAAAATGACTGGAAAAAAGCTCACACTAAATAAAAACATACTAGGATAAACAGAACCAAAGTGTCAAAACTTAAAACACGGGGTCAAAGACACGAGACCATGACATTTTAGATTCAGACACATGGTTAAATGGCTATTAAGTAAAAATGTTTCCACTTCTTCTACACCTGTTCTAATCTAAGGGAATTTGACTGTGTGGCTAAAAGCTTTAAAAGGGTGCGAATCTTTGTATCCCTCTGTTCCTTCCTCCTCTATCTTTCTGCTGTCTTTGTTCCCTCTCTTTCACTCTCTTCTCGACCACCTCAGCTTTCTCTTCATCTCCTGTCTCCCCCTCTTCCCACTCATGCTTTCTCCTCTACCCGTCCCTGTTTTATTACCAGACCCCCTGTAATATTGCTGGATATTAAAAAATATACATCAACTGAGCAATTACAGGCCATCAAAAAGAATAGGTTTAGCCCCGGGCCGTGCAAGTGCAGCACAGTAGATGCATAGAGATCAGATGAGGAGAAAGCCTTACCTCTGCTCGGGCCACCGAAGCACAGTCGAGAAGATGTAGAACATTTTAGGTACCACATTGTACTTCGCATGTTTCATTGACACGTGTTTGTATACAAGGTCAGAAACAACTTGGACACCTCCATGTGCACAGAGAAGCATTCATATGTGCAGTCAGGGGCATGGAAACACTTCAGCAGTCAAGCATGCGCTCGTACGTACAACCGTAAATGATGAATAGGGTCGTGCACACGGGATTTCACAGTCATTGTGCGCCCTTTCCAGAGTTCTTTTCATGAGCACACATGATCCCTGTTGATGTTAACTCGCCGAGGCCTCCGATTTAGATGTAGAAAATAGCCCCTGTTAAGGAGCAATAACATTTAGAGACGGGACTGAGGAGACTCTGTTAATAGGACTCACTTAAAATTCATAGTTGCTATGCAAAATAAATCAGCAGTTTCCTGCGCGGGGGCAGTGGGTACGGGAATGATGGCGCTGGGAGCGAGGGAGAGGGAGGGGCTCCAAGTGAATAAGGGATGAGGTTTAAACGTCGGCAGTCCCAAGTCTGACACGCACAATAGCGCACAGACCCGAGCGTGCACATCCGCGCAGGCACACACAAACACGCATGAGTAGCAACCCCCTTTTGATTTTTGCTGGCTGCTTCAAAGATGAAAATGTGCTGTGAGGGAGGGAAAAAAGACAGAGAAACATGTTGAAGGATTCTGTGTGTAAGTGTTTGTTTGTTTGTGTGTGTGGAGGGGAGGTTACTGTACGCGGGATCCCTGCTTGTGTGCGTACGTGCTTGTCGAGTCTCTTGATTTGAATGTAGAGCATCAAAAACAGAAGACTAAGAGATATAAGTCTGATGTTTTTGGCAGATGGCAAATGATCACAGATATACAGGTATCAGCTTGCAGATGTTTCAAAGACATGTTTGAGCTAATTAAATGATAAGATGCACAATTTAGTTTTCCCTCTAGAGGGAATTTACAGGTTGTTTTAGCCAGACTAGAAGCATAGATCCTGAGCAGGGTGGCAGCGTTAGTATGATGCTCCTCTAATTTTAAGAGGATAAAAACTGTATTATAATCTTGATGATACCCTTTGCCATCATCGGATCAATGTTTTTATTTATCCAATACTATTATAAAATTGTTATTTAAGCACATTAGTGTGCTGTTTTTTTGATTCAACTCATCAAATATCCTCACAGAGCTAATGGCTTGTGTATAAGCCTGAACTCACCTTAAAAATCCAACGCTGGTGAAGCCTTGATACGTGTGGTATCCGGTGTAGCGACACCTTCACGCATGCCACCGAAATGATGAATAACAACTGAGCAAAAAATAATCTGCAGCATTTTTCAGCCTGCATGACGTTTCAACACATTAGAGTAATTCAAACGCCATCATGCAAATAGCCATTCACACAAGTGTGGGATAATAAATGATTAATTATGTTTTCAAGTACTTTAAATGGCTTGTGATTGTCTAACCTTCCTGGCACTCCAAGTATAATCAAATTGTACTGTGTGCAGCCAAAATAAATGATTACAAAGTTAGTACAAATGCTGTTTGACCCACAGGAATGCTGTGTTTTTGTGTGTGTGTTTGTGGATGAGGGTGGGTAACAGGTCTGTTTCTACAGTGCTCTCTGTGTTGTTTATATGTGTTTTACTTTGCATTTGTTTGTGTACATGGATGCCTCTTGCGTGTAGATGCATTGTGCATGTGTGCAAAGCCAGCGTCACTGTATTTGTGCATTTCTGAGTGTGAATATATGTGTGTGTGCCTGTGCATATCTGCGGTTCGTGTATGCCTGTGTGAGACAACAGCACGGCCAGCGGACTTGTCTGCTGTGTATGAATAATCAAAGTGGTCTCTCTCATCATTAAATCATCACTGTCCTGGTGGGAGCCTGAGGAGGGAGATGGAGCGAGAGAGCGAGGGATCATAGTTAGCGCTGCAGGGGTACATGCTCGCTCTCTCTCCTCCACCGTGTACTGTGGCTGAGATGTGTCATGAGCACAAGTCTTTTCTGCTCTCTGCGCTCGCCCACTTAGCTCCTCCAGACACATCCGCTCTCGTGCACACACATATTCATACATACGCACACACGTGCACGTTGTTCAGGAGTGTACAGACACTCGCGCACCGAGTCAAACACACGTATCGCTTCCCTTCTTGGAAGCGAAGGCCTCGGAGCTCTGCTACAAAAGCATCTGCCACATGTAGCTGCCGTTACTGTCCTATTCACCACACAGTCCTCACCACTGCGTGCAAACACCTCCAAATACATAGCGCATATATAGTACTAATGTGTTTTCCTAATAAAAGCAAGACTTATAGATTTGTGTTTTGTGTTAGAATTCTTTGTAGCTGATTAACTGTCAAAAGCTGCTCCACTAATTAATCTTAAAATGACAATAAATCTAAAGCATCTCTCAGTTTTGCTTCATTTTGTAACCTCTTTCAGCCTATTACAACCCCAAACCTGCCCTTTAAAATGTGCTATATAAATAAACTGGCCTTGCCTTGCCTTTATTAAAAAGCAGATATGATACCGTCCAAAAGTCTTGAATCAGCCCTCATTTCTTTATATTTTGCTCCAGGCTGTTTGAAGGTCTTTCAAAACTTTACTTTGGACATTGTCTGTTTCTTCCACTCTGTTCAGTCCAGTCCTTGTACCTGACCAGTTTCAGAGGAATTTTTTGTTGTTGTTTGTTTGCTTTCTAAGCCACTTAAGAGTGACCTATGAATCATTCAAGCAAATAAAAAAAAAAGGCAAGGTTGTTGTTTCTACACATACCAGGAAAAAAATAAATGTTTCACTGTATCTTTGCTACTAGTGGCCTGTCACCAAAAAATAAATAAATACAATTGTTCAATTGATTAAAAATACTAAAGATAACCCAGTTTGATAGCCATAACATTTTTGCACCGCTAATTCTCCAAGAGCTATTAACTGTGAAAACTTGGCAGCATGGTTTCAGGCCTAAAAAACTATCTACAGCAGATGAATGGTGACTGAAAGTCAGATCCCTCAGAAACGGCAAAGATGTGACACAGGACCTGAGAGATTCATCTAGCTCCTGAGTTGAACCATCTGCTGTTCACTGAAGCCTCATCAGAAATGGTCTCAGGAATATGGGAAGAAAAGGTTGAGATATGTCCAGTTAAACAAAAACTCGACTGAAAATCAGTCGCAACTAGTGTTTTAGAGTGACGAATGCAATTTTTTTTGGGCTCTAGTCATCATCAGTATGTAGGGAGAAGGTCAGGAGAGAGGTACAGCCATCTATAAAACATGGTGAAGGCTCTGTCAGGGTTTGGGGCTGCATTTTAGCCAGTGGTGGTGGAGATTTGATCAGAATTGATGGCATGACAATGACACATAGCCAATGCAGTAAAAGGGTACTTGGAAAGAAAAAACACATAATGCGGCACTGTCAGACATGGATTGGTCTCCCCAGAGCCCGGACCTCAACATTATTAAAGCAGTCTGGGATCATACTGAGTGAGAGTAAGGACAGCGCATAATCCCAAGTGAAAATCAAGATTTATATGAATGTCCCTAATATGCTTTTGCAATTTATTCAAATACTCTTGTAAATACTATTTAAATGTAAAAAAAATATAATGAAACGTTATTTGCATGACCCTTAAAGTGTATGTGGCAAACATAATTTGATGTATCATTTGTTGTCATTTGAGGAAATCTGTGGCTCACACTTGTCTGCTTAGATAAATTTTAAGATTCAGTATTGACTGTAATTGCAGCTTTTCTAATAGGAGTGATTCCCATAACCATATTCTGCTGCTGATTTCGATGTGCTGTCTAACACTACTGACAGCAGTCAGATCCTCTGAATTGTTTTACTTGTATTGCAAAGTGTATAATAATAATTGAGATAATGTTCTCATCGATGGAGATTAACATATTCATTCAGTCTGCTCAGACTGCAGGAGCTAATATGGTGTAATCCAATTCAGGAGCTTCACACCTTAGAGATCATTATGGTGTGAATAGCACCTGAAAGTCTTTGCGAGTGTTACGATCAGGAGACAGCTTCGTGTAAGAAGGGAGAAAAAGATGGAATAACAGAGAGTGTGAGTACGAGAATAGTGTGAGTACAGATTGTGGGTGAGAGACGTTCACAACAAATACTCCTTCTGCTGAACGACACACTCGCACATGGGCTAGATGTGCTGCTAATGAGCCTGGTGTGCGGTTACGGCATAGAGCCAGACCGACTCCACTCTCAGACCGAAGGGAGTTCAGTCAGGAGTCACTGCTTTTCTTTTTTCTTCCTCCATTCCTTTACCTCATCTTCAGAAAGGAGCACGTTACCCTTCACTGTCTTTATCAAAGCAGGCGCTGGCTTACCTGAAAGGCTCCTTTTCAGTCTTCTAAGTACTGGGAGAGACAGGCAGACTCAAACAGGAGTTCGTGACGGTCCCTGGAGTGTTTAAGTGGTTGTCATAATTGTCACAAAAAAGCAGAAATAGAGTTTTCTCAGTATAAGACAAGAAACACAGTAGAGTGTGCCATGTTCTGGGAAATACGAATTGATATCTTTTAATATGATGTAAAAGTCTATGCTAAAATGTGAAGGTAGTGATTCCAAAGTGGCTCATGCACATTAAACATTAAGTCACATCCACATATAGAGAAACCTAACAATAACAGTCAGGAAATTTGTATTTGGGTGATTATTTCTTTGTTGGCAAAAAATCTTATACTTTATTTCCCCTTACATGGTGCCATATTTGTAAGAAAAATGCATTTGTGGGTTGAGCAGGGTTGCGCCCATGAAAAACTTCCCAAACAGCTTATTCTGCTATTGACTCTTGTTTGGTCTTGTTCATTGGATTAGATGATTGAAATCTGAAGAGCCACTGCTGTGAGATTTATCCCATTCTTCAACCAGCATCAACTCTGGCACTAAAGGGACACCTAAGCTGAACTCAGAAGTGTTCACAAGTGTTGGGGTTAGACTCCAGACAGTCCCAAATCTCAAAAGACTGGAATCAAACTATCCTCCAAGATAATAGTGCTCAACACCCACAGAGCGATGTTTGTTAGAGACTACCTCCAATATTTGGGAATTGAGAAGATGTTTCAGGTTGTTGTGGCTGCATATGTGCATGTTACAGAGGTCTCTGTTTGTTAAATTAATGAATAAATTGTTCAATTTAAAATATGTCTCGTTCCTAAATAAATGAATGGCACCAAACAAGAGTCAATAGCAGAATAAGCTGTTTGGCATTGACAGAGAAGATTTGGCAAGTTTTTCATGGGCCCAACCCTCCTACTCAACTCTGCTGCTCAACCCACAAATGCATTTTCATTACATAGGCGATATTTAAAGGGAAATAAAGAGGCTTTACAACAGTATATGATTTAATGCCAACTAATATGGTCGTCTCAGGCATGCGAATGTGGCTGTGAGCAGGGCAAACCCCATCTACTTGGAGTACAGCTCTTTTGTTTTGAAAGTTTGCTCAAAGAGATTTTCGCCTTAAAAGGAGAGGTGCTAAAACAGCTTGTTTCAGAGAATCATGCACAGCTACTGTAGTGAAGTTCAAGAACAAATAAATACAATTAAGTTGGAAATGAGCATAACAATTCCTGCTTTAACCACATTTTTTCACTTTTTCTCATTACCCACCCAACTCACCATGCAGTCCCAGCCATGATCACCTCCTACCCCAACACCACTCTTGCCACGCAGGGTGAGGAGAAGAGGATGAGCTGCATAGCTCATGGAGAGAAACCCATCATGGTGCGCTGGGAGAAAGAAGAGCGCATTATCAACCCCGAGACCAGCAGATATGTGGTCACCGTCAAAGAGGTGGCCGACGAAGTCATCTCTACACTCGTGGTGAGTGCTCGGTTTCACTGTAAATCCAAACACATTTTGAATCTTCGGGGAGCACACCATCCTTTAGTCTTTTTATCTATACAGAATGATGGAAAGCAGAGAGGGAGAAGGAGTAGGCAGTGGAAAATTCATAATAAAATACATTCTCATTGTATTAATATCTTAATGTAAAGTATTAATTATTAAGGGGGTACTTTCCAATTAAATTTAATGGTGGTTAATACACAGTATGAACAAGTACATATGTAATGCAGTAAATTGAAGCAATAAATGGCGAGAGATAATCGAGTGGAGGTCCAGCCTCACTCTAGTTTATCTCAAATTAAAGGATGAAAGTGCTGGAGATGAGTTCAGCGCCCAGCCGTCTTTTAAACTCACTCAGGATGAAACAGTGTTTTAGATTCCTAACTGATAGCAAAGCTCTGCCCAGTTCAAAGCCTCGAGTTTGGTGTGTTTCTCTGTAGATTATGCCTACTCTTCGCGAGGACTCGGGGTTCTTCTCCTGTCATGCCATCAACTCCTTCGGTGAGGACCGAGGCATCATACAGCTGACAGTGCAAGGTAAGCTTCAACTCACCTCAGCTTTTTTTTTTTGTTGGTGGATCAGTTTTAGGAAAAAGTTTTGAGTGATTTATTGCTTTTTCAGATATTTTGTATCTCTTTCTCTCTCAAACTTACTATTCCACAGAACCACCTGACCCTCCTGAGGTGGAGATTAGGGAGGTGAAAGATCGAACCATAGCGCTCCGCTGGACGATGGGCTTCGATGGAAATAGCCCAATCACAGGATACGATATTGAGTGCAAGAACAAATCAGGTAGACGCGAGGAGAGGGGAGCCATGTAACTATCATGAGTCAAAAAAAAACCAAAAAACAATCCCAAATTAATAAAAGAGCAAAACCTTTATCGATTGTTTGACGGTGTCATGTTCCTGGGTCGTTGACCCAGCGTTTTGTGTATTATTTTCCTTCATCTTGTGTTTATCTTTATTTTGTACTCATTCTTAGGGTTGTTCTTATGTTTAGTGTTTAAGTGCTCTTCCCTCTGTGCCCTCTTCGTGTCTTTGTGTTTCCTGCTTTATTGTGAAAGTCTCTCTCTCTCGCCATGTGTGATTGGTGTCAGCTGTGCCTCCCTCCTGTGTGTGATTTCCCCATTTCCCGGCGTGTATTTATTGTGTGTGCTTGCCTGTGGTCCTCGCCTGTAGTCCTCGTCGGTTCGTCTGCGTACTTTGCATCATTCTGTGTACTCCGTGTCCTTGAGTGACTTCCCGGTTTTTTCCCATCGTCTCTCTGCTCCTCTTCTCCAGTGTCACCTCCTTATCTGTTCCCCTCCGTGTGTTTTGTGAGTTATGGT